>OX031057.1:16277500-16542500 GCA_943736015.1 Tridacna crocea | reverse complement strand
AAATGACCGTTACCAGCATTTTCTGCTTTTTCCTCAGTGTTTTCAAAAACATAGTTTTTTTAGTTATTTTTTTTTTCCGATCATGCCACTTGCTTATATTGATCATTAATATCACTATTTCACAAGTTGAACATGATTTATTGATAAAATGTAAAGAGAATTAGGATTATGCTGTTGCATTTAAGTGTTCCTTTTAATTTCACACTAACTATATAGACCTTTGTTTGAGAAAATTCAGTTTGGCGTATTGCGGACCGAAACAAGTTTAGCTGACATTTGTGTGCTGCCAGCGAAAGGTAAGTGGCAGTTTATGAAGTTTGTATTTTGACCGAAAATTGCATTTAGTCTAGTAACACAATCAATTTTCAGTCTGAAAATAGTATTTAAGTTGATCCTAAGATTGAAAATTTTGGCTGATATTGATTCAAAGAAGGGAAGCAACTCGAATTGCAGAAAAAGGCAAATTTGGCGTCTGAGGTCATTTTGCCTGATTTTGCTTTTTTTTTTTTAATTTTCCATCGATGTTTTGCTTGAAACCAGTATGATTTAGGCAATTCTGGTAAATTTACACCATTTCTGATACTGGAGGAACATATCTACATACCTACATGGTCAGTACATTCTTCAATTCTCCATTGTGTCCGAAAAAGAGTCATCACGTTCCGAAATGTTCTATCCGACAAGTCTCTGGGCCATGACGAATGTGTGCTTTGGACTGGCTCGACCGATATATATACCTAGTCTCGGTTGTCAGTAAAAGTTAGAAACTGCTAGTTTATCGACCTATGTCCTTTGTCAAAAAAAGTCTGATTCAGCATTGTAGCGACAAACATATGTTCATTTGTGTCGAAAGAAATTATGCCTCAATGTTGATCACTTGTCATATAAAAGGGTTCCGTTTCTGTGTTTGTTTCTTATATATTTTGCAAGTTGCTGACGTCTTAAACTTGTTGAAGCAGTTTCTAAAATTCTAATCATTACATTTTTTTATGTAACAAACAGGCAATGTGGCATGGTATGTTGGAAGTGACACTTTTAAAAGAAATGGAACCCAAGACAGGGAAGAACCAGTGGTTTTGCAACTGGACAAGTACCTGAGGTAAGCTTTATTTCCAGAAAGACAATAGAATCTAGCCTGAGGCAGTGAAAGTGAAATTCAAGTTGTTCTCCTAAGACTTGTCTTTGAGCTCAAATTGCCAGGAAAATGGGGTAAAATATTTTTAGTTGCCTAAGGCTTAAGAATCCATTTGAAATGAGTTCTGTGTAACCGAGTCTCATTCTGCTGGTTTATATCAGTCAATAACGAGGCAAGTTACTCGTTCAAACTGTTTAAAGTGTTGTTGGCATATTTGAAAAGAAAAACTTTTTTGCCTTAAGGCACAGGTACAAACAGATTGCTGCGAGTTGGCCAGGGTCACCCAATCATTCTTAAAAACATTCTTGGTCTTGTTCTCAAGAATTTTCTAAATTTGAAAGTAAGCCAAATTCTGTTTGGCTAAACCAAATGCTTAAGCCAATCAGTAGTTGTGGCGCTTTCAAATCTTGAGATTCTTGGAGAAAAGGGCTAGGAATATCTTTAAGAATAAAAGGTGAATACAGACAAAGAGT
The DNA here is from genome assembly GCA_943736015.1 of Tridacna crocea. NCBI lineage: Eukaryota > Metazoa > Mollusca > Bivalvia > Cardiida > Cardiidae > Tridacna > Tridacna crocea. The sequence continues at coordinate 16,540,892 of OX031057.1, read as the reverse complement.
TTTCTCTTTTTCCACTGCGTTTTCAACTTTTCCATTTAAAAAAGAAGTTATATCAATTGAATAGCATTCAGAATATTGCCTGTTAAAGCTTTCAACTTGCTTACCAGCATTTTATCCTTTTTCCGACTTTGTATTCAGACGTCCTCTGTACCGTTAAAACTGGGAATTGTTTAGCAAAGAGTCAATCAAGTCGTTGGGATTATATTCATTTCCTAGGCCCGTTGATTATTATTTACTTGACACGTTAGGTTGAAATCCCATTCAATCCCGAGTTTTGACGACGTTTTTCTCGAGGTTGGTAGCCTCATTCGGTAAACCTCGGGAGAGACGTTGATTGGTACGATTGGTAATGCAAGCCTAGATCTAAACTCGTACGTATAACGGTCGTTTCCATTTGAACTGCGAATCACGTTATCTTATACATGGTGCGCCAGTGTCAGTCGTTTAGAAATGACATAAACAACCTCGATGAAGGAATTCACACCTGTCTATCTGACGGTGAAAACTTCAATCAGAATTGATAAACCACGTTACCAAATGAATGCAGGAACTGTTATTCAACTAACAGGTAGTTAGAAAGATTTCGATAGAAAGTTGAAACTCAAATTTTCTTTCATTACGGGAGCCTGACAATTTTCAGAACGGTAAACCGGTGTAGTGCCGGGTGATGAATGTACCGATCTGCTGCATATGAATCCACCAGTCACAGCCGAGTGATTTAATGGCTCCCATCACCCGAGGTATGCCGAGGTGGCAGTGCACGGTTCTCAACTAAACTTGTCTCGGTCCGCAATATGCCGAAATGAACTTCCTCAAACAAGGTCTATAATATAGTCAGCCTGAAATTATAACGAACACTGAAATGCAACAGCACAACCCAATTTTCTTTTTACATTTTATCAATAAATCATGTTTAACTTGTGAAATAGTGATATTAATGATCAAGATAAGCAAGTGGCATGGTCGAAAAAAAAAAAAAGAAAAAATATGTCATTTTAACCTATATTCCCAAATTCACAAAATGCAAACCCAGGAAGCTAGCCCGAAAATGCCAAGCTAAACTGAAACTCGAAACAACACATAATCTGGGGATAAAATCTAAAATGGCAACTAATCATGCCTATTTTTCGCAATCTTTCGTGTCCTGACCCTACCCTGGTTTTCACCGCTAAAAACAGCCGCGAGCCCCATGACCCCTCACTTTCGCATTTTGGGTCAAAACTATAGAACAAAGAAGGGAAGGTCATGACTCCCTGTTTCACAAGCAAACCAAATGCTTGTTTTCCTTAATCTAACACGATTCATGGGTGAAATAACTACTCTTCTTATCAAAATTGCATACAAAACCTACCTTACTCACTTATTTCTAACCTTGACCCTGGCCTATTCGCAGCAAAATGTTTACATGTGCATGAGTTGTAAATCTACACAGTACGAGTATATCTTTTTTGCATGAAATACAACTCTTTTCCATTCCTTTAATGCGTATGCTTCCACTTCGAAAAAGAAAACACAAGTTACAATGTCATATTGATTTTTTTCGGCGTTGCGGTTTTGTTTGCTGTACCTGTTCTGTAAAAATTTATCTATTGATAAGGTCACCATCTCTTCCGTCACCTTCAATAATGTCTGGCTTCTTTTCCCATTGTCTATCTTTCCGATTGTTGATATAATTAAAAGAGTTGTAATCTGGTACTCTCTTCGTCAAAACCGCAATATTTCTCTTTTCCTTTGAAATTTCCATTTCAGATGCGCTAGACAAATTCTTGCTTAACTCTTTACAGCATTATCCCGACTTTTAACGCAACTTTGAAAACATTTAGGAAAAAGCAGAAAATGCTGGTAACCAACATTTGCTTCTTTTCCCACAACGTTTATTCACCCTATCAGAGAGTCTAAGTTCATTTGCATAATTATGAATATATTGTCTGCAGATGTTTTGGTAAAGAAAGAGTCCAAAATTCAACATTTATCGACGTTGCTTAATGTGCATGTTTTTGGCCTACGTCTCTGTACAGATAGCAATGAATAAATAGACATTTCGACTGCTGAACGCAATACTATGCTAAGTCATTTTTCATGATTTTTCAGGAGAAAGAAAACATATTCTTATTTTTTTCATAAAAGTGAGAATGATCACCTTTTGCCACAATGTTTTCTATACTGTCAAAAGGTGTCATATACACACAAGAAACGGCTTCATCTTTGCTGTTATTTAGGGTCAATTAGAAATACTGTAGAAATGCCTGGTGGGTAAAGGGTTAAACAGTGAAGTACATCACAGCATATTCTTCACTTACAATTTGTAGAATGTATAGCAAAATGTCCAGCATGATTTATGTCCTGTAATACCATTCGAAGTTAACATAGAATTGTATTGCGTTAAAAAAATGTACATTTTTTTTACTGCAATACTATTCTATAACAAAAGTGTATTCATTTTGTGTTGATTTTTAACCTGGTGTACATCATTTTATTAATTAAATATCCTAAATGACCTGCTTACATCAAGAAGAGCTATTCATGACATCATTTTGCATGACTTAAAGATTTATAAACCTCTCATAGCAAGATTGGGTCTTCAAAGAAAAGTTTTTTAGCAAATGTAAAACTAAATTCATAGAACAAGATTCAAAACCTTTCTTACATAAGGTAAGGGAAAAACTACTAATTGTTTTTCTCCTTTTCTTTTCCTTACCTTTAGTCTTTCTTAATCAGATTTAAAGCATTTTTTATATGAAACAGCCCTTTCAATTAAAGACCAATTATCGAATTCTAGAAACAATTAACTGCTCTCAGCTGTATCATAACCCTTAGAAAAACAATTCTGAGGTGTCACGACTCTGAAAAAGAAAGTTTTGGTAAACATTATAAGAAAAGAAAAACTTGCGAGTCGATGCATTTTCTTTTTTTCTGACTTTTATTTTCTGTGAATTCTTTTAATTTAGACAAGTCTGAAGTTAAAGTGATAGGATTATAATACCAATGTACTTTCAATCAACTTTCTTGCTTGAATTTCAAAAACTGATAGTCCATCTTAATTTAATTAACCCATTTATGCCTATTGTCTACTTTTGTAGACATTCTCTTTCTCTGGCCAGGTGCTGATAAGTACTTGTGTGTATTCATAAAATTTGATGTCCAGTCCCTTGATAAACCATTGATAAGCTCTAATTAGCCAGTATTCTTGAGAAAATGCAGATAGGTGTACCACAAACTAGATTTTACTCATGGAAATTGAGGTCGCTGAAAAATGGAAGGTGCCAAATAGAGAAAAATAACATATTTTATCATGGTTACTCAATAAAAATGTTTTCTTTCACAGAATGTTTTCATTGTCGAACCTCATAACTGCCTGCTTGTTGATAAAGCATGTTTCAAAATCAAATTCACATTTAGTAATGACATTCTACAGACTTGTCTAAAAAAGTAGACAACAGGACCGAGAGGGTACGTCTAATTTCACTTGCAGTAACTTTATTATTTTACTTTTGCGAAAGGATTCGAACTGAATGAAGTGATTTCAATGCTAGCAGGAGAGTATGAGTTTACAAGAGCAAACACAAATGATTTAGGGCAAGTATTCCAGTTGCTAAAATGAATTACGTGGCAATAAAGTGTTAGTGTTGCATCTTTTACAACTTTTATAAGCAAGTTTATCATTTCATGTCATTTATGACAATCCAGGCACAAAAGAATATGAGATAACTGAAGATATCTCTTTTTCATGCTTTTCAATGACCTTGATATGCCTCAGGAATATGTTGGCAGGCTCATCTCACATGATCTAAGCATAGAATACAGACAGGCTTCCCCAATCTGTAGATAGGATTTTTGATTTGTTCTACATTGCTAATGTGATTGAAATCATAATTCGCAGAACAATGCCAGTTCCCTTGTGTCATTACTACGAGAGATTCAAGTATTCAGGGCAAATTTGTTGATATCTGTTTTTAGCTGAGTTCCAAGCAGACAGCTTTAGCAGAGTCGTGCTGACAGTGTTTGCAAGAACAAAATAGCGAATGCTGACAACATTCATGAGACAATTTGGATATGTTGGTCAAAAGCGTTCACCTTAGTGGCAGTGCACCGCATGTAGACAAATTCAGAAAGGTTAGGCAACAAATATGGCCCCTGAACATACTGGCTATTCATATGCTCTTGACTTGCATAGGAACATCCCTAGAATTGGTGTCTTTTGCCTTTGCTACAAGACAAGTTCGTAAGCCTTTGCAGACCAAGGGGTCTGCAAAGGGCTCTCAGAAAAAGAGTACATGGCAACATCATTTTGGAAAGAATGTATTACTATGCAAAAGTGAGATATGCACTTTTCAAAGAAAATCTGATTATCTACACGTGAAATAGGCATTCAGTGGAAATGTTTGAGAAATTTCTATTGGTGTATACTACATTAAGTTTTACTATTTGTTTAATCCATTACCGAACGACAATATTTTAGGCTTGTCCAAATTAAAGATATTTGCAGACGACATAATAAAAGTGACTGAAAGTTTGAAATTTGCTTTGTGAAGGGTAGAAAACATTGTGGGAAACCAGCATTATCTTCTTTTCTCACAATGTTTTCTAAAGGCGTCTTCTCAGGGTAGTCAAATGTAGGGATTGTGCGGTAATGGGATAAAATAATTAAAAATCACACTGTAGAACATACTGAATAAAGTTGATTTTTTTATACTTCTGGCTGTGATATTAGCAAATGTTTCTGTTGCAATATGTTACCAAAGTCACATGTCGGTCTTTGGTATAGATGTTTAAATTATCAAAACAAGGAGGGATTTTTGTGGCCTAAAACATATTCTATGGGTGTATCAGTGATATTTGCTGGATGTAAACTTGACTTTCTAGAAGGATTCTAGGAGATATTTACCTGTATCCATTCGCGCCTATTGTCAACTTTTGTAAACAAAAATGAAAACTGCAGTTGACAAGAAAATTATTTGTCAATCGATAAAAGTTAACTCATATAATTATAGCAATTATACTCTGATTTTCACAACTTTTGACAAAAATCGTGTAAAATGAAAATTCCGGCGTAAATGGGTTTATATTTCCAACTCTGTACTGTACGGAACAAAATGGTTGCTAGCCGGCCCTGGATGCTAACCTGCCCTAAAAAATCAATGCTTTTCAAAATATTGTGGAGAGAGAAGAAAATAGTTTTTCTCCCTTGCTTTCTTTCTTTTTTCAAAAACAAAATTTTATGACATCATTTAATGCATTGTGCCTATTAATACAGGAAAAACAGTTTTTTCTTATTAATCAGTGTTACTTTTTATAAGCATACCTTTTTGTTTAACCCTTCACCGCTCATTGATCACTTATAATAACCTTGAATAGTGCTTGAATAACCTTGAAGACTTTTAAAAACATCGTTTTCTGCTCTGTCAAAGAAAATTGTGTCATTTGAGCCACTATGAGATGTTTTCAATTTGGATAGATATAAAACTTTGCCATGTGATAAAGGGTTGAGATAGTTAATTTAGACAAAAAAGTACATGATATTAAAGCAGTTTTGCGCAAGTTGGAAACAGTGTTTGGCATAATGCAATTACTGCAGTACTTTATTGTATGACTTTAAGCCAAACACATGGGACAGAGCACCTTCAGACATTAATCTTAAAGAGGCTGACCTTCTGTAAAAGAGAATCAGTCTCTGTCAAACTGATGATATATCAAAAGATGTGGCTTATTGTTCCAAATTTCTAAATGGACTGTTGTCAAATTCAAAAATGTTATAATCATTACAATTATAAGATGCTATTGCCAAAATCTTTGAGACAGAAACAGTGAATCTTGGCTGCATCTTAAGAAAGGCATGTAGTCCTGGAGACGAGAAGACAAGAGAAAATGACTACCGATCACTTAGATTCCTTCGGTTAGAATCTCAAAGAGAGTATTTTGTCTAAACTCAAAAAGAAAGGAGCCACGCTTTGTCGAAAGGGAGTCTTATACATTTACAGAAAGTATCTATCCACGCCAGCATGCGCAGTGGGGGCACGCTGGCGTGGGTCGATACCTTTAGCTATTGATCAGCTTTCTGTATGTCCAAGGACTATTGTACCTCATGATGAAGTAAGTTGTCAAACAAAATAATGGCTACCATGATTACCTCCTGGCTTACCTGTACGTTCTCTCTCTTTCTCTCTCTCCCCTTCTCCCCCGCTCTCTCTCTCCTCCTGGCTTACCTGAACGCTCTCTCTCTCTCTCTGTCTTTCTCTCTCTTTGAGAGAGAGAGAGAGAAAGAAACAAAGAAAATAAAAGAGAGAGAGAGAGAGAGAGAGAGAGAGAGAGAGAGAGAGAAAGAGAGAGAAGATTTGAAAGAAAAAGAAAGAGAGCCAAAGTTGGGGATAGGGGCAAGGCCTTAAGAATGGCGTTTGCAAACATCGTGATAAACAGAGCAAACCCCTCATTCCTCACGTTTCAAATGTTTTTTTTTTTTCCAAACAATTTTCCTTTCTCCACAATAATCGCATGTCTTTCAAAGCCAGATTATTACATGACAATTCTTGTTAATAAAGTGTTCATTTTTCACAAGAAGAAATACGAAGAAAGGAGCTAATATTTCTTAATTTTTTTTCATCGATATCGGGTATGCCTAATGTTCACTTCTTTTGTTCTGTTAGTTTAAACAGTTAGTACCCCGGGCTACGTCTATCAACATGCCATTACGGGTTTCTAGGGCTTAACGTTTTAATGCTATATATAGTTGTTGGATGAATTACTATTTCGTTTGAATTTTAAAACAGAATTTAAGAATTTGTTTGGTTTCGGGGACAGACGGGCGTTTATAACTTCATTTTATGTAATCGTTTAATTAAATCAATTTACTAGAGTAGATAAACAAAAGCTGAAATAAAGTAAAACATTTATTGTTTTTGAATAACTGTTGAGGTGTCGACAAAAACGTGTTTCGTTTTCAAAATGAACAAACCGTATGGTCGTCTTGTAAATTGTGAATAAAACTTGCATATTTTACATACAATTAAGCCTTATACTTGGCATAAAGGTGAGCTCCACAAAAGTGGTGCTCCCTTGTTTTTCCCAAATGGCTCCGCCCCGTCCCCGCCCCGTCCTTCCCAAATGTCACCGCCCGTCCCACCCCACCGGGCCGACACTTACCGCGTTGTGAGGACAAATCAACGCTCTCAGACCCTCGTTGTGAGGACACTGTGGGAAAGTGAGGACACAATTTTTGTCCTCACTATTACTATGTCTATTTGCGTTCCAAATAGTTCAAAATGAATTTTAAAAACTTTTTTTTGCTGTGAGGACACAAGTCCTCATAGTCATTTCTCTCACTCTCTTGACCGTGAGGTGAATTTTCAATTCTAATGTTGAGTAGAATTGGACGGATACCAGTCACTTACTCCGTGGATCAAAGGATGGGTACCAGACGGAACCGGATGTGCATATGCTTTGATGGCGGGATGAAATTGAAGCGAAATACTGAAATAAAGGTAATTATTTCCATAATTTACTTTTATATTTGTATAGGATATCGATTTTATCCATGAATTGTTGATTTTTTATCGAGTTTCTACCCGTTTCGACGAGTACAAGCCACATTAATTCAGTATGAGTGGAAAATGTAAAGAATGTTTCTTGTTTCGTGGTGTCATCGTACGTAGTGTTCCAAAATTCGATCGATGCTCTCATGATAGCCTTGAGTGTTCGAATTCTGTGATGATAAGGAAACATCAAGATAGAACAAAGAGTTTCGAGAGGAATAGTAAGAAGAAAGTGCTTGTCTGCATAAAATAATCCTTTCTGATCGTTTTCATGTAAAAAGAAATTTGATGTTAATTTCAACAGTCAGACGCTTAAAAAATGAGCAAAAATGGTGTGACCTAATATCTGGCAGCTCGGCAGTAATACTTTAAGTTCTTTTTGAAATGGGAAAAAGAAAAGCATGATAAAAATTTAAGGCATAGACAAAACAACTCACATTTTTCGCTAAAATAATTCTTTTGACGGCTTGTTACCTCATACTGTTAATTTATCAATGGGTATACCCTATTACCCTGCAGAATCTACTTGCCAACAGGAAGAGTTAAATCAACGGACTAAAGTACTAAACTGTATTACGCTCAGTGCAATGCAAATGACAAAATTTTAGACTTGTCCAAACTGATAGCATTTGAGAAGATAAAAGTTACTCAAAAATTGAAACTTGACTTCAGAAGAGTAGAAAACATTGTGGGAAAAGGAGAAAATTCTGATCACCAGCATTTTCTCCTTTTCCCAAAATGTTTTCAGAAGGTTTCTTCCTATGGGTCGTAAAAACCAGGGATTGTTTTGTAAAGGGTTAAGTCTTTTCCAAATGAAAGAAATTTGGACCAGTCCAAATTGATTTAGGATTTAAAAATTACAAGGAGTACCGGACTCAAAAACAGACTTTTGTTTCAACTTGTAATTACCATGAATTATTTGGTAAAAGGTTAAATAGTCTAATCATATTGCGAGGATACTTTCTGGCCATAAATGATGAGTCATCACAAAAGAGAATTAGATTGTAATGCTTGCTAATCAAATCTAAATTATATAATAAGCAATCAAATCTAAATTAAATAATAAGCAATCATCTTTCGGTAACTCTAGGCTGTGCTACTTTTTACCAGACAATCTCGAGTTTTCATGACGGTGAGAAAAAAGCCACTGAAAACACTGTGGGAAAAGCTGAAATGATGGTAACCAGCATTTTCCCTTTCCCTACTACCCTACCATAGCAAGTTTTAATCTTAGAACCAAGTTAATTTTTTCGTCTGCAAATCCTTCAGTTTGGACCAGTCTAAGATAATTATGTCGTTTGGTAAAGTGTTAAATAAAGTCTGCTGTAACCTGCACTAATTTATCGATTGCTGTCCTGGATAGTTTAACCTCATTATCTCCCACTAGATGGCATTCTGTAACTACTCATTTATCTAATATGGGCATCCTGGGTACAGAACCGAATCACTTTCCTACGAGACAACCGTTACTTTGAATTTAAAATTTGAATAAAGGTTAATCAGTAAAACCCTACCTCTTGCAATTTACTCAGCTATTATCAGCAGTTTATAGAAATCTGAAGCTAAAGCAGGTCTCATTTCTCCTCAAACGTATTGATAAAAGTTATTTTCAACATTGCTACTGTATAAAGCGTAATATTACAGTCAGCCCGCTTTCTGGGCTAGTGATGCATCATATAAGACAGTCTAATCTTCGAAGAATATGGCATGCGCAGACAACGAGTTTAATCTGTAAAAGTTTAACATCTTGCTGTAAATCATTTAACAGTGGGTGTGTACTGTTTTGGAAAATACACACTGTAGAGTCCTAACCCTTACCTCGACTATCAACTAATAAATGCTTCATAATTTCTTTTTAGATCTGAATTGCCAGGGCTGAAAAATAGCGCTGGTCCGAGGTCCAGGACCTACTGAAATGGAGATCGGACCTTGGGGAAAAAAACAAGGCGAGGGTCTGATGGACCTGTCAAAATGGAGGTCAGACCTGCCCAGTCTTCATGGTAAAAAGTCTGATGCCCAGAAATAAATTCAGAATTACTAATTGGGTTGAATTAAGAGTAATAATTCTAATGAAAATTCGAGTCTATTTGTTTAGGATTATCTTTGTGTGAAAGTGAACTACTTCGAGATTTTTCGGTACACAGGTTGTGTGAGAACGCTATCACATTGACTTATTTAAGTCATTGTAAAATCAACAGTTTTCCCTGGTTCCCAGTTTACCTGACATCAGTAATAGTTGCCAGTGGTGAAGCCAAATAAAATCTATGAAAATAACGTCTGCACTTTTTGCTAAAAGCTTACGAAAAATGCATATTTAAACCTGGGTTGTCATCAAATTTGAAACAGCAAACACTGGGAGAAAATAGAACAGAGCTACATAATTAGAGGTAGATAGAAAGTATAAGAACAAAGATAGGGTTGGTTCCTTGAACATCAAAATGAAAGTTGGTCGTGGGTTTCGTCCCACAATGCAACCGTTCAACTCTGACTAACACACATAAAGGAAGTATGTGAAATTGCAAATTTTGTTTTAGTAATCATAACAGTGCTAATTGTAAATGCTTCCTATGTGCCTGACGTATATCTGTCTTCAACTGAAGGCACTAAAAGCAAAAGTAAATTGAAATGGTACTCAGTAAGGGATTTTTTGGGGGGTGGGGGAGGGACAGTGGTCAATTTGGACCTGCCCAAGTATACTTCGGACCCTCCTGTTGTAAGGGCCCAGCTATTTCTATCACTATTTTTCAGCCCTGATTGCGCTTTGGAAATCTTTACCCCAGTTTGGTTACTTGTCTTTTTACATCATTTAAAGTCGTCACAATGCCAAAACTGATCAATTTTCTGAATGCATTTGATTTTGAAAAGTGTACTCATTCATCTTTGAATTTTAGAATTGTAAAAAGGGTCAATCAGTAGACCATACGGTTATCTATATTACAGTGAACTAGTGGGCCATATTTAGACCGACTAAAACTGAAACAGTAAGAGGAATGAATTAGAGTCAAATAACTTTCAATCTAAACTAACAAGTAAAGAACGAAAACTGAGTGTTCTAAACTTTTATTTCTTCACAATAGGTGATAATAACAACTTTTACTTAGTCACTTATGGCTTTACATCAGCGTTACTCATTCATGAGTTTTTTTTCCATTCGTGCTGATTAGCTGGTTAGTACATTCTTCAGATGGAATTTCGCAAAGTCCTTTGATTATGGGCTTATAAGATGCTCCCCTAGGTGTTTCAAGCTGAAAATTCTAGGGAAAAAATGTGTCTTATGGTAGAGCATATATGGTAATTGGCCACAATATTTTTGGATCTAGGACACTATTTGGAAATAAGAAAAACGGCCTCCGTTTCCAGTAACTCTGGCAACTTGTTATTTTTTTAAGCTTGAATTGTGGTGATATTCAGTTGCAAAAACACATTTAAATATTTGGCAATCATCACAACTTGAAATACCGTGTGACCGGTTCAAGGATACTCACAGAATTAGAACACTCAGTGATACTTGATTAAAGACAAAATTCATAAAAACTGGATTCATTTTAGTTGAATTTATAAATTATCTCATCAAAGTCGTAGAAAGTATTGAACAAGATCTACACACTCTTGTATCGTCAAACCATCTGTTTTTTTGCACCCCTACTTTGACGCTTTTTTCGTTTGATCTTATATCTAATATGAGAGGCTTTTTCATGAAACAAATGTTCCCAGTCTGATATGATGTTCCCAGTCTATGAATGCTTTCAGCCAATCAAATGCGTTGTAAATTGTTAAAACTCAGTGTGCAAGCGCCCAATGGTATGTTGAAAAGAACATAGAAATAAACCAAATTCAGATAGAATCTACAAATATTGGTGTTGTTATTATTATTATGTGAGATACTTAGATAACATTTGAGAGCATTTACACATAAATTACTCAATTTTCTTAGTAGAAAAGGTAACCATTAAAATACTTACGTGCATTGAAATCGGGTGGACCAGATTGTTAAACAAAATATTTACTGCACTTTAGACATATAAATATTTAAAAAAATGACACAGACATATGAACTTTTAAGGCCATGATATGATGTCCAGCTTTTAGAAGTCTAGAAGAGGTTCTCTCGGGTGCCTCTTGCATGCCATTTATGATTGTTAGCTTTTGAAAAGGATTTTGAGGAATTATTAACAATTCGAATGCCTCCTTGTCAATTAAGAAGTACTCTACTGAGTATAATTTATGTTAAAATATGTACCTGCAGGGAAGTGTACATGGACCAGTCCTTTTTAACTCACTTGAGCATGAAGTGCAGAGTTATGTGCAAGATGAGCTGTTGTGATCAGTCGTTGTCTGTCCATCTGTCTGTCAATGTTTTCTTTCAAAATATTCTCCTCCTTAACCAGTGAGCGAATCAGGCTGAAATTTGACAGGGATATTCTTTTGGTGAAGCTTCAGCAAAGTTATAAAAAAAAATACATGTAATGAAAATAAAAAATTCTAAATTCTGTCAAAAACTCTGGTTGTCATGGTAACAGAAAGGCTGAAATAGAGGTAATATCTTCAAACAACCTATGTATGACAAATTAAGGCCTAGAGATTTACACTTGTCTTTTGCATATTGCACCACATCTTCGCGAGCCAAGTTTACGATCACTACCTTGGCTGATTGAGCCCAATTTCAAGATTCCTGCGATGTGCCCTCTATTGGATGCTGGTTATAACTCCCCTCTACATCATGTTTCTAAAAACAAAATCGTTTTACAAACCACTTACGAATACACATGAAGCGATAAGTAGACATCCACGTGGGTTTCCATGTTTTACCTTTTATTCTAAAGGTAGAGACCTTGTAAAGATTAAATGCTACGAGCGGTTTCATTCGTAGCAGCTAGAGCTGGCTGCTTCCAATGAAAAAGCATATCGGGTGAACGTAAAAATCAAGCTCAATCCACCAAGGGTAGAGTAACTTAGTGATTCATCGGCCATGGTTTGCGAAGATGATTGCACCACCTAGTTTCATATTTAAATGTTGCATGCTGCATCACCTGATGACCGTTTATAACAGTGGTTAGAATAATGCTTCTTGGGTCCTATTTGGTGCTTTTATGCACAAGGAGACTCAGGTTGGTTTGATTGATTGTATGGGGTTAAACGCAGCTTTCAACATGATTAAAGTCATATGGGCTACAGCACCTAACCATGGATTCCTGGTATTTCTCAAAGCAGTACTAGCACAACATCCTGCTCATCCCAGTTAGGCGATTATTCACCCATTGGTGAGAGACAAATGACTATGTCAAATGTTGGAAAGAATGTTGGCCTAGCTAGGGGATCAAACCCGTGACCCCATGATTGGCAGTCCACTGCCCTACCAACTGCACTACGGCCTCAGCCAACTCGGATGGGTGATTATGGACAATAATAGTCCTCCTTTTATTTTAGATATTAACGATCAGACTAATAGAATAACCTCGAATTCAGGGGTTTTGGTGAAGTATCAAACATTATATACTAAATAAGTATACTCTCAAAGATTGGGATCTTAAATTCATTGTTGACACTGCGCTGCCGACTGCACTATGGCCTCGGCCAACTCAGGTCGGTGATTATGGACAATTAAGTCCTCTTTTTATTTTAGATATTAACGATCAGACAAATAGAATAACCTCAAATTCAGGGGTTTAGGTGAGGTATCAAACACTATACTAAATAAGTATACTCTCAAATCCTACAAAAAATCAAAATTCAGTTTTTACATGCACAAAGATTGGGATCTTAAATTCAATGTTGACAAATGTCAAGTCATATATTACAACACCAAAAACCTAAAAAAACTAAATTTCATTAATGATAAAGAGCTTAGGAAACAGAAGAGTTTTGTTTGAAGGGATCTTTAATTTAGTAAACATATATTTCAACAAAGATAAATCAGGCCAGCAGCATGTTGCCTCTTTTAAAGAGCTTTCAATTACACCAAAAACCTAAAAAACTAAATTTCATTAATGATAAAGAGCTTAGGAGACAGAAGAGTTTTGTTTGAAGGGATCTTAAATTTAGTAAACATATATTTCAACAAAGATAAATAAGTCCAGCAGCATGTTGTCTCTTTTACAAGAGCTTTCAATTACAAGTTTGAAGTTAGTTTCTTGAGAAAATTTAATCAAATTAAAAAATAGCCTTTATTATGGGCCCGCCCTGGTGGCTCAGTGGTGAGCATGTCAGACTCATGACCTGGTGGTTGTGAGCTTGATACCCGGTTGAGGCGAACCTTCTTGAAGCGTATTTTAGCCTGTCACCTATGCTGAAGCATGCGAAAAAAGTAGTTGGTGACTTTGGAAAGAAAGTAGTGTTAGTACTGGTATGAGAAAGCTAGAAGACACATGTGCATCACCGACCGCCATGATATGACCTTAGCTGTTAAAGTGGCATTAAACCCCAACACAACCAACCAACCTTCATTATGGGTGGATGTTATTTAAAGTATGCAGTCAGGAAATGCCTTTGTTCAAAGATTCTTCTTTAAAACCACTTTATATATAAAAACAAAGAAACAAGGCTTGAATTGTAGTTATTTAACGTATAACCGGTTTCACAAAACAGGTCAAGACATCAAACAATAATAATTTCTAGTGTCATTTGACTTTATTCGTATAATTCTTGTTTGGGCATATATTTGTTTTGTTTTTTTTGTTATATATAATATATATTATACATACAATTGTATCTATTGCCCTGATGAGCAAAGTGAAACTGCTTGGCAATAAGATTAAGTGTTTTAACTGTATCTGTGTGACTTTTTTATTTTTTTCTATATCTTACCTTGACCCAGGAATACTCAATTTTTACACATATACATGTAGTGTTCAAAAGGGTCACTGGAGGCCAAACTGAGAAAATTGGCAGCCCAAATAATTCTGCTCTGATTATAAACTAACGTAGGTAAAGATATTCAATGCACCATGTAAGGCAATCAAATTTAATTTTTAGGAACAGCTACAAAATTTAATTAATCTTTGGATTCCACATTTGCAGTGGCTTAGAAAAAACCCCAAAAAGGGATCATACTATAATGGCTAATTTCTCTATTAACACTCTTATAATACGGTCACAAATCAGTAAATGCCGCCTGCTGGCGTGGTAACTGCCAGTTTTCACTCAAATTTGGCCGGTGGCAGCCCGGAGGCAGCTCGGTGGCAGGCACAATCGGCAGGCGGCATTTAAGACGCCGCTAGGACGCCGCTGAAGTTTTAAGAAAAAGTTAAAATTCTTACTGCCACCTGCCGATTTTTTCCAATTGTGGCTGTCGACAGGGCGCCGGCCAGGCGCATTTCGTGGTCGCGCGGTGGCAATCAAGCGGCAGACGGGTGGCAGCGCGATTTTTACTCGTTTGTCACGGGGTTCGAGGGCCTTCAATCCTCTGACGGCAATCGGTAGGAACTAACTGCCACTCTCCAGCATCCGGCCTGCTACCGTTATGCTACCGACATGCCACCGTGCGATTTCAAAATATCTGCCGGCGGCAGGGCGGAGATTGAAAAGCAGATGGAAGGCGGCTGTCGGTGTTGGTAGGTGGCAGGATAGCGATGGGCCGAGTGCAGACTCCCGGGCCCCTGATAATATATCCAAGGCTATTCACAATAAGAAATTGTCGTCATGGTGATTCTAACAGCACGCTGGTGACTCAGAGACTTGCATATTGCTGGGTTGGGCTCTGGTCTCTTACGCTTTGGTGCTGGCGCTTTGTCTTGCCCCTTGCCTTTAGGCGGCAACTTGTTGGAAGAAAAAAAAAAATTCTTAAAAACTGGATCTATTTATCTTGTGGTTGATAATAATGACGGACACTTTGTAGTGATACGATAGCAATCTAGCTATATATATCCCGCGTAAACCAGCCTGCCGCCGTCAGATTATCGGGCGGGCGCCTGTCGGTGGCAGTTCGAACGCCTGATCGCCGGCCGGTGTCAGTTGTAAATGGTTGGTGTCCGCCAGGCCGCCGGGCGGTGGCAGGTAAAATCTGACGGCTGCCAGACTGTCGCCTAACTGCCACCAGCCGACACCCTGATGACACCCCACACCCCTCGAACTTAAGAAACTGCCTGCCGCCGCCCGGAACCCGCCAGGAGGCCTTTTACTGGCAGTTATTTATGACCACTCTCACCGATTTGTAAAAAATCGGCCGGCGGCATGTAATTTTAAGAATCCATCGATGTCTAAAAATCGGCAGGCGGCAGTTTCACATTGTGACCATAATGTTAAAGCAAAAATTTTGACCTTATACTTTTCAAACATGGTAAGAATGGTATTCTTGATATTATTTTTATCAAGTCTAAAACATGGTGATCCCAAGATTTTTTCTGTCAAAAGAACATTATTTTCAGAGATTATTTCTTGTTAAATATGAACATTATACTGAGAAAAAGACCAGAAGACCATTTCATTCTAATTAAAGAAAATATAATGTCTTTTTCAATGAAGCAATGTAAGGATTGATTAAGCATATTATTTATTATAATTTTGATATAAAACAGATAAAGTTTACATCTTTTTAACTTGACAGAAACGATCAAGTCTTAAATGCAAAATGTATCATATTCTTTTCTTTTTAGTAAGGACACAATCTACAATTTAGTAAATGTAAATTTTATCTTTCTATTCTGTTTTATAAAAATGTGGATATACATGTATGTCATGCAATTGTAACTCACTTTTCTGTATTGTGGGGACACAGTCTACATTGAAATTGTCATTATCTCTCTATCCTGTTTTGTGAGGACATTGTCCAGAGAGTGCATGCAACTGTAACTCTCATTTTTGTTTTGTGAGGACACAGTCTACAAAGTCAATACATTTATCTCTCTATTCTGTTTTGTGAGGACATTGTCCAGAGAGTGCATGCAACTGTAACTCTCATTTTTGTTTTGTGAGGACACAGTCTACATTGAAATTGTCATTATCTCTCTATCCTATTTTGTGAGGACATTGTCCAGAGAGTGCATGCAACTGTAACTCTCATTTTCGTTTTGTGAGGACACAGTCTACAAAGTCAATACATTCATCTCTCTATTCTGTTTTGTGAGGACATTGTCCAGAGAGTGCATGCAACTGTAACTCTCATTTTTGTTTTGTGAGGACACGGTCTACATTGAAATTGTCATTATCTCTCTATCTTGTTTTGTGAGGACATCGTCCAGAGAGTGCATGCAACTGTAACTCTCACTTTTGTACTCTCATTTTTGTTTTGTGAGGACACAGTCTACATAGTAAATACATGTAGAAGATGTACATATATCAAAATTTTGTGACTCACTGCAATCGGTTCAAGAATTATCTCCTCTGGAACTTTGTAATTTTGGCCTAATTATTGCTCTAAGGCAGTAGGAACATGAAACTTCATACAACTGTTGACCATGATTCTAGTAGGTGCCATAAAAGTTTTGGGTCACAAAGGTAAAAAGTTCTAGGTACCAGATTTAGTTTGTTTGAAAATAATTCCTTTGCTCCTAGAAATCAGAAGGCTTAGATCATAGATATTTGATATGTATAGGAACGGGGGGGGGGGGGGGGGGAGAGCAGGGGCAGGCCCTCCAATAATTTGATCATAAATAAAATGACAGTGTCAGTACCGGAATTTCGCTGAATATTGCTAGACAATCATCATGCATAAGAGAATGAAATGATAGAAAATTTCGAACGATTTAAAATAGTTCTAAACAAACGGTGGTGAGAAATGGAAATTTTTCTTCTACTTTTGTTATCTGACCGACACCAAACAATTTCTGAAGTCACATTTTATTCTGTGTGATTTTCTGCTTTATTTTTTTCTCCAAATCTCATAATTCACCACATTGTTGAATAAATTTCCTTCTTTTTCGGTCATTGGTATTAGTAGTTGGGTTATTTCTCACTGCATAGCCAAATGCAATAAATGTAAATTCAGGACAAGCCAATTCTAAAATGATGTTGCCCCCCCCCCCCCCCCCCCACACCCACCCTCGAAAATTGCTTCCTATGGGCCTGATGTAGCATCTCCTAGTAAACCTCTACCAAGTTTGTTCATAAGATGCCTCTGGGGTCAAATTTGGGCCTTGCCTGGGTGCACCCTATTTTACTTAGAAAAATAGAAGGAAATCATTAAAAATCTGCTTGTGACAAACTGTACGACCTGGAGTTTTCATATTTTCCATTTGACACGGCATTAATTTTGTTCTCAACAAATTTGGAATAGATCTGATACCCCTGCTGATTGGGTAATTTAGAGTTGTAAAATCTTCCCAACTGGGAAAAAGTTGTTGCAAAATTACTCAAATTTGGATTTTTAGAAATGCTTCATCAATTCACTTCATCAAAAAATTCAACAAAAGCCCTTTTCTTTTCACCTTAAAGGTGGCCCTTCAGATTTTTGGACGAAAATTTTACAAAATTGCAAAAAAATCATCCTTAAACTCCCATAGCCTTTTAATTTGCATGTACATAAAACCCCAATAGTCAAATATCATCCGATAACATGAGAAATTAGAGATTCATTACGGACTAGGTTGACACCAACAGGAGACGTGTACGTTCTATTTTTAGATTATCAATTCTCTCATTTAAATACAGGAAAACACAGACAAAGTTTCAAACATCCGTCCAAAGAAGACATTATGGAAAATAAATATTACATGTTTGATATGTAATGGAATTTAAGCGATATTAGTCATGTGCCAGTCACTTGACATTCCCACAATGCTTTATTGATTTTTGGCGCGAAATCTAAAAATAGCTTAAGAGGCTACGTAGCCTTTTAAGGGAATACCGTCCAAAAAAAATCTTTTTTGTAATTTTATGATTCTTAATTATTGATTATTCGTATTGTTTTTTCATATAAATTTTAATTATATATATATATTTTAATTGGTGTGATGTGAAAATTCTAAATACCCACCTTTAAAAATATGTCCAAAGAGTATACATGGCAAAACTTCCCACTCACTTCTTAAAAAATTGATATCTATTTTTCTAATAAATATATATCAAAATGAAATTTTCAGATCATTAAACAGCATATTGAAAGTTATAGTACTTTCTGTTTTTAACAAGAGGGGATAAAATGGTTGAAGGCTTGTATAGTTATAGTTAAAATTTCAGAAATCTTTTGTCAAACCATACTGCATAGATGAACTTTCATATAAGGTATGTCAAGCGCGGATCCAGATATCTTTCTCGGGGGGGGTCCCACCGAAAACGCACTCGTCTTATTATATGATACTTTGATTTTTGGATTTCAGTGGATATAAGCCGTTTACAAGAAAAGTCAACGTTTCCAGTTCTAATCATGAGGAAGTTTCCACATTTAGAACCTTTTTTTTTAAAGTTAGGACTATGCAGTGCAATATCAAACCAGTACCATTTCACAAACCCGGCAACCGCATTTTTGCCAAAATTCCAGGGGGGGGGGGGGGTCCGGACCCCCGGTCCCCCCCTCTGGATCCGCACATGTATGTCATATTATAAAGTCAACCTCAATCAACCTTTTTAGCTTTTTATCTCAGAAAAAGTCAGAGATGTGTTCCTTAGATCAAGATGTTTAAGATTTCTAAAGATTCATTTGCCATATTTTGTGTGATTCAGATTGATTGTATGGGGTTTAATGGCACTTTCAACAGTATTTCAGTTGTATTGTAGTGCTGGTGCACCTAACGATGGCTTTCTGTCGTTTCTCACACCAGTACAATCACAACATTCAATCTGAGCCACCAGCTGCTCACCCCACTAAGATGCAATACTTATTGTTCGCCTATTTGTGAGAGACAAATTACACATTTCACAAAGACTTGTCAAATGTCGGAAAGAATGTTGGCTTGTGCGATTTAGAAGAAATTCTACGGTGATCATGCGTAAGATATTCCGAATGAAAATTTTAAAAATTCTGAGGAAATCTCGATGTAAAGAACACACCTTACATGTTGCTAGAGCCTTTGCATAGGCTGCTACAGTGTTGTCACCAATATATGCAAAATTACATTTGACACTTTGCAGTCTAGTGACTAAATGCACTTTTTAGCTCACCTGATCACCTGAGCAAAACATGGTAATGGTGGGCTTTTGTGATTCTTGAATGTTTGCAGCAACATTATTGGCCCACTCCTTTTGAAACTTGGTCAAAATGTTTGTCAAGTTATGAGGATGAATGCTAATTGATAGTGATGACATTCATTTGAAATCACACAAAAAGGGGTGATATCATTGACAGTTTCTTTGTTTCACTCTAGAGATCACACTATTGACTTAATACTTGTCAGATCATGAGGTTGAAGTCTCTTAAAAATGGGGGTCATTCCATATGAAATCATGAGGAAAAGGGCCGTGAAGACAATGCCATTGTTTACACTGTAGAGATCACAATTTTGGATGTCTTTTTTGTAACTTGCCCAAAATGTTTGTAAGGTCATGAGGATGGACCTCATTGAAAATGGATCATTAGATATGAAAACATGATAGAAAAGGGAAAAATGACAATTTCTTTTTACACTTTAGGAGTCACTGCTTGGGCTCAATCTTCTCCAAATTTGCATGGAATAAGGAGTGGCACCGGCCCAGTCGTTAAATTTCATAACAATATTCATTACTAGATCATTGATGAGCCAAGCCCAATTAGATCAGTTGGTAAAATATGGTGCCCTCAATCCTAGGGTCGTGTGTTCAAACCCTGGCTCAGCCAACATTCTTTCTGACATATGACAAAAGTCAGTCAGACATGCATCATTTGTCTCTCACCAATGGTCAAATGAAAGTAGTATGCCTAAGTGGGATGACCAGCTGGTGGCTCAGATTAAATATTGTGGTTGAACTGGTGTGAGAAATGACAGGAAACCATGGTTAGGTGCACCAGTCGCGATGACATAACTGTTGAAACCCAGTACAAACAAATTCAAAGATCATGGATGAGTTGGATTTTGAGGTGTTCAGACCAATATTCCACAAATTATCTTCCCTTCAAAATGGAGAAGTAAAGTTGCTTAATTGACTGACTATGCTTATAGTCTAGTTACTTCATTTATTGGTATAAGCTTGGTGTCATCATTGTCTTCGTTATTGATGTTGTCTGCATGCGATAACTTCTACATTTTGTTATATCTCTGCTATCACTGTAGGTATTGAGCTGAAACTCGGATTAAATGTTGAATATCAAAACAGTAATCTCTAATACGAAGGGGAATAGCTAAATGCAATTTTGTAAGAATTTATAAGAATAATGCCCCTCTTTCAAATTTTTTTTTTCACTAAGAAGCAACCCACAGCCAAGGATTAGGCATCCACATGCGGTTCTCTTGTGTTGAATTATATTTAAATGAAATGTTCATAACTTCAAGATCTTTTTGAGTACAATTTCTAGCATGATTGGACATATATATTCCTATGTTGTGAATTATCTGATCTTGATCTGATCTCGAAAATAGTAAAGTATGATTGCTAAATGTATATAAGCAAAACAATATTGATATTTGATTTATATTGCAGGGTATGGGGTGTTCTCTACAAGAAATTACGACAAAGGAGACAGACTTCTGGAGTATAGTTGGGAACTTCTTCAAAGAGAACATTTCAAAAAGACAACTCAAGCATGGAATTTCCTCAAAAAGAGAACACATACCAAGATTTTATATGTTCCATTTTAAGTACAACGGAAAGAAAGTCTGGTAGGTAGACAAATCTTTAATATGTTTTGGTTCATCCTAGCAAAAAGTGTGGTGATTGTGGTTGTTATGTTCAATTAATAGTATTTAATAATTAATAGTATTTCAGCTACATCTATTTATGGTAAGGTTACACTTGGTATCTGTTATTATGCTCTCTGAAGGGCAAGCATATAGCCACTGCTTTGTCTGTCCGTCCATCCTTCCTTCCATCCGTCTGTCCGAAGGAATTTCTCCACAACCCTTTGACCAAATTGGATGATATTTCACATACAAACTGCTTATGATATTGTGCAGGTGAGTTTTACCCGTTTTTTGTAGAGCCCACTTGCATTGAGCAAGACAAGTTGACACAATGACAGTTCAGTGTACGTGTGTTAGTTTGTGTGTATGCCTGTTTGTCCTGTTTGTACTACATTTATGGATGGATTTCAAAAAAACTAGGCACAATTGATCTCCATCATGAGTAGATGTACCATTGGAACCATTTGCTCCATAGGTTCAAGGTTAAGGTCACAGCTAAAGGTTAAAGTTTTGTAGGGACCATAACTCCTACATTTATTGATAGATTTCAATAGAAATTTACACAATTGTTCTCCATCATGAGTAGATTGCCATTTGAAGCATTTGTTCATGTAGGTCAAAAGTCAAGTCACACATGAAGTTCAACTATTTGTGGGCTTGACAGCAGTTGTCCTTAGATAATCATTCTAGTTTTAAATATGCTGGAATAAAAATAATATTTTAGAATGATATCTTTGGCTATCAGTACCTCAGTCAATGTATGTCATACTATATGTGACAAGAACTTGTTCAGGAGCATAATCTCTCTCTGACGGCTCTTGGTTATGATAATTGTTTTCAGGGCCATATCTTCTTAAGCATGCAAGCCATCAATTTGAAACACACACACACTGATGGAACATGCTTTGAACATGTATAGCACACAAAAAAATTTGACATGAAACCTTCCTCAAAGAGAGATCATGTTTGAATGAAAAAAATGAACTGTTCATACACTCACCGTAGTACCTCACTGGATTTAAGTTAAACTTTTTGTGACAAGCACTTGTTCAGGAATCATATTCTGTCGCCAAGTGCTTTTCCTTTCTCAGAAGGACTTAAAAAAAATGCTTCAATGATTGCAAGACATAATTCTTTCGTAATTTCTTATTTTTCAGCATTGATGCCACTTACTCAAAAGGACGGCTAGCACAGTACGTAAATGATGCCAAAGAAGGACAACCATCATGTAATTCTAAAATGAAACATTACATTCAAGTACAAACCAAGACTTCTTGTGTTTGCATCACGGAACATAGAGACAGGGGAGGAAATTTCTTTTGATTATGGAGATGAAAACAACCTTTGGTGGTGCGAAAAGGGCAAGTATTGTATCATAGACATGATTGATCCTATTAATAAATAGTTACTATACAACCCAAATACAATGTAGAGGGGATATACTGATTTCACCATGTCTGTTTGTCCATCCATCTGTCCTTCTGTAGACTTTTCCTTTCCATGCTCTAACTCAAAATCCATTAAATTTTGACCATGAGGTTACCTATATATTACGGTCTCATTGGTCAAAGGTCAAGGTAACAGGTGAACTTGGCTTGAAAACTATTTCTGGGCTCTAACTCAAAAGCCATTTGACCTATGGCAATTGAACTTTATATTAATGTTGCCTATGACCCAAGGAAGTGCCTCATTGTTTTTGGGTCATATACATCCAACCTGCACCAGTCAAGGTAATAAATGAACTTTGTTTTAGAAACTGTTCCCTTCTGTCATAGCACTTTCTTAAAGTGCGTGTGTGTGTGGGGGGGGTTATGTATTTGTATGCTTTGCCCACAGTTCTTGTTGAAAAAAGGAGTAGGGGACTACTTTGGTATTCTTTGAGAACAGAGTAGCCTTTTTGATGCCATTTAATGATGATATTTAGGAAAACATGTGAAATAGAGAAATAGATTCCACCTTTTCTCACAATGTTGTCCAACTTATATGGTACTTTTTATTGGCTGAAAAAATTTCGGTGGGTATAGTTGCCATGCTGTACGTCTGTCTGTCCGTCCATCCATACGTCTGTCTGTCCGAAACCATTTCTCCACAACCCCTTGACCAAATTGGATGTAACTTCATATATGAAATTCTTGGAACATTTCCAGATACCCTCTTCCCCTTTTCTGTGGTGTGGAAAAAAGGGAATTAATTTAAAAATTAGTTTTTTTTTAGTATCTCCTAAATTACTGGTCAGAATTTTATGAAATTTCATTTTTAAGTTGCTCATCATGATCAAAAGCCCCAGACCATGCACTATTTGTAGTTCATTTACACAAAAGTGTATTACAGGAAAAAGGGACTTAATGTATTATAGCTTTATGTTTCTTTTGGGGGGTGGGGGGGGAGATAAAAGTTTGTGATGGCAAATACTTCAAAAGTATTACAGCCATTAGTCTCAAATTTGATAAACAGATAGCTCACAATAATATGAGGTCTATTCAACAAGAACCAAAACTCTATCAAAATTTTTAGGGGAATTATTCGCCTTTGATTTTTTGAAGAATTTATTCTTATAAGGAAAATATCTCTGGAAAAGCTGAAGCTATTTACTTGAAATTTTATAGACAGATAGACTGCATTGAGAGAAAGAGTAGTTTACCCTTGATTCTCAATTAAACTCTTTCCCAAACAACAAAATTTTAGACCGGTCCAAATTGAAAGCATTTGCAGACGACAAAATAAATGAAACTCAAAAAGCGAAATTTGTTTCCAGCAGTGTAGAAAACATTGTGGGAAAAGGAGAAAATGCTGGTTAGCAGCATTTTCTCCTTTTCCCTAAATGTTTTCAAAATGCTTCTTTCTCAGGGTTGTTAAAAGTCGGGATTGTGTGGTAAAGAGTTAAGAATGTGTTGTGGGAAAAGGGGGCTCCATGTTTAAATTTGTTTTTCTCTAATATCTTCTAAATTTTTGGTCATATTTTCATGAAACTTCACTTTTGACTTATTCATCAAATGCTCCTGACCATATACTCTTTATATTTCATTAACGAAAACAGTGTTATGGGATAAGGGGATTTAATGACATATTTTTATGTTTTATCTTGCGTTTGACTTTTCACTTAATTTTCTGTGCACAAATAGATTCTATGTAGGAAAACAGCTGAAGATGTCAAATTATGTCATACATTTTGTGACAAGTACTGGTTCGGGGAACATTATCCGTTAACGACAGCTCTTGTTTTCCGTTGCCTTTAGGTGCAGGTATATGGCATGTAGCATTGCCTTATGGTCCCCTACCAAAATATATAGTATAATGACTCCACAATTAAATTTAGCCAAATGTTGCGGGATCTTGTCTTTTACATAGAGATAAAGAAGGAAATCTTTTAAAAATCAGAAGGCCTAGATCTTCCAAATTTTGCAATATAGCATAATTTATACTTATGGTCCTCTATCAAAATGCTTAAAATAATTACTCTACACTCAAAAATCTTAAAATAATTACTCTACAATGAAAATTAGCTCTATGTTGTGGGATCCTGCATTGGTAGGTATAGAAGGAAATCTTCAAAAATCTTCTCCTCTCAAACCATTAGGCCTAGAGCTTTCAAATAATGAATGTAACATTGCCTTATAGTCCTCTACCAAAATACTTCATTCAAGTTATCACTCTATGATCAAAATTAGCCCTATGCTGTGGGATAACAGATTTTACAGAGATCACTGAAGGGGCCAAATGTCCCACCAAATTTTATATTCTAGATTGAACCCTGACCAAGTAATAATTAAAGCTTTCAAACCAAATTTGGAAGAGATTCAGCATGCATCGAGAGTATTATTAATAAAAAAACTCCTGACTTTTTTCCAGAGGTCCAAGATGTTCTGTCACCTGTTGAAAGAAGTATGTCAACAGCAGCTTCAGAAAGTTCCAATAGACAGCTGTCAAAAGTCAGCCAAGCAACAACTAGTCTTCATGTAGAGATCCATTCATCCAAGATCAGCAGTAACCAAACATTCCAATATTCAGCTGTCAACAGTCAACCAGCCAACAACTAGTCTTGAAGCAGACATCCCTGCATTGGATATAGACAATGACAGTAATTCAATCAAACGTCTCAACAGTCAACGGTCAACAGTCTACCAGCCTACAACCAGTTTTAAGGCGGAAATCCATCCATCAAATATATACAGTGACACTAATCCACCTAATCATTCAAACAGTCAACTGTCAATAGTTAACCGGCCAAGAACTAGTTTTGAAGTAAAAATCCCTGCTTTGGATATAGAGAGTGACAGTAATCCAACATTTTTCATTTTTTTGTGTACATCATGATGGCAGTGGGATAAAGCTTTGTTAAGCAAGGCCCTCTATGGGATTGTAATCTCTATATACCTAGATGGAAAACACCTTTGTGGATGTCTTATACATGATGATTATATATTTTTAACATTTTTATGCCCCTGCTTCAAAAGATCGGGGTATATTGTTTTACCGTTGTCCATCTGTCTGTCTGTCTTTCCCTCTGTTGGCAAAACTTAGCAGAAAAACTTAACATTTCCACTTACTTCAAGGCTATTCAAGATACAAAGTTGATATTTGGTATGTAGGTACATTTCATTGATATGCATCTAATGAGGGTTATATGTCCAAAGTCAAGGTCAAAATTTTAACCCCATTATCTTCAAAAAATCCTATCAAAACTTAACATAAGAACTTAACATTTCCCATTACTTCAAGGCTTTTCAAGATGCAAGGTTCATATTTGGTATGTAGGTGTATCTCATTGTTATGCATCTGCAGGTGACAAGTTCAAGGTCATCTGTCAATGTCATTTATGAAGGTCACACTTCTTAAAATTAGCTGTTACGAGGGTATTAGTGTTTCACAAACACATCTTGTTTTCTTAGTTATACTTTAAGGGATTATGTCCAGGGTATTACTTTTAAGGTATAGGTAGTTTTGAAATCGAAACTCCATAAATCTGTTCGAACAAACCTAGGAAAAGTCTGACTTAATTTTTAGTGATGTTCCATTCACAAGGTGTCATTGGGGGTATATGTCAGCTTGTGACAGTTGTAGTTTCATCTGTTTGGAAAGTTTTCTTTCAAGTGATACATTGGTTTAACTTTCATGTTGCACACTATTGACATCCAATTGCTGTGCACATTTGAATATGAATAAGAATGAAATCCCAATTTAGCTTTTCGTGACTGTATATTACTGAAATGGAATAAACTTGCTTTCACTTTTGAATCTTTATTAGATTAGACCAGCTGTTTGCAGGGAAAACCCAAGGTATTGCTATTGCATTGGCATTGTTATTGTGCAAAATCTTTCAAGTTTTGTAAAAAAATATTAAATTTGAAAATATTTACTTTAAACTCAGAATATGTGTTCTCTATCAAAGGACAATGCATTTTAACTATTTCCTCCATATATACTCATTTTAACACAGTGAAGAAAAAAGCTCTGGGAAAACATTGTGGAAAAAGGTGAAATTGCTCAAATAAACAATTTCACCTTTTTTCACAATGTTTTCTATGGAATCTGTACTGTAAAAT
This sequence comes from Tridacna crocea, assembly GCA_943736015.1. Classification (NCBI taxonomy): domain Eukaryota; kingdom Metazoa; phylum Mollusca; class Bivalvia; order Cardiida; family Cardiidae; genus Tridacna; species Tridacna crocea. Next base: position 16,514,138 of record OX031057.1, on the reverse strand, counting down.
TGGCGGCGTGTTTGTTGGCATGACAAACTTTAACCTTGACTATACCTCGCTTATATCTGAAGATATTTACTTGAAACTTGGAAGATATGTTCACTATCTAAAGAGCAATCTATACTAACAAAGGAGATAACTTTAAATGCATTTTTGCCAGAATTATGCCCCTATTTTGATGAGAATTTTTCACTATCCAGCACCTTTAGCCGAGCGTGGCACCCACTTGTGGTGCTCTTGTTACCTCACCTGAGCACATAATGCTCTTGCGATTGTTGAATGTCTGTTGTGCATCGTCCAGTTATCTTAGACAATTCTGGTGTAAACAATACAGTGGTCACAATCTAGGCTCGTCCATTGTGAATCTTGCTCAGAATGTTTATCTTGTTAATATCTAGATCTAGTTTGAACATGTTTTGGCTGGATCAAAAAGTATTTCACAATGTAAAATCTAAAACAAAATCTTGTTAACACTCCAGAGGTCACAATATTGTCTCATTCTTATTTCATTGTGAAACTTGCTCAGAATGTTGATCTTAAAGATATCTAGGTCGAGATTGAATATTGGTCTGGCCTGGTCAAAAAGTAGGTCAGTATGTCAAATCTAAGAAAAAACATTGTTAACACTCTTGAGGTCACAATTTTGTCTCATTCTTATTCACGGTGCAACTTGCTCAGAATGTTAATAAAAAGTAGGTCGCTAGGTCAAATCTAAGAAAAAACACTCAAGGGACCACAATTTATGCTCATTCGTGAATCTTGCTCAGTGTTATCAAGGCCAACTAGTTTTAGCGTGATAAAAAAGTAGGAATAATCCTTTTACATTCTAGAGGCCACGTTTTCTATTTTATCATCGTGAATCTTGCTCAGACTTATTAATACTTTAAAGTCCACAATTTTGGCTCATACACCTATGGAAACTTGCTCAGAATATCTATATTGGTGATATCTAGGCCAAGTTTGAATATGGGTTCAGTTGGGTAAAAAGATAGGTCACTCATTCAAATATTTGTGTGCTTATAAGCAAGCAGGTAAATAACGTTATTGCTTTTCAAAAGATATTTGGATAGAAGTATATTGTATAATGTGTGTACTGTATGTTTACTTTGCTGATGTACGCAGCTTTCTACTTTCCCGTTTTCATTAGATGGCAATTGTTGGAGAATATTAATTACCATTTACACCTACCTTCGAATGATATATCACCTTTGCCAAATTGTTTTATAAACTATTAACTAAAGAAGCACTAAAAGTGCATGTTTTCAAAGGCTTTCATTCGAAGAATTATAAGATATTGACTTCTGGATGATTTGTCTCCTTTTGCTACAATGTTTTCAAAAGCTCGACACGAAAGTAGCACAAAATATATTAACCTTTATGTCACCTTTTACCCCAATGTTTTCAATAGCGTGTCCTTTAAATACGCGTGCTTAGTGATGTTTTCAAAAGCACTGTTCTAAAGAAGGATAAAATGTTTCGTCATCTTTTACCACAATGTTTTCAATAGCTTTTCTCTGAACGAGCGTAGAAATCACAATGTTTTCAAAAGCATTACTCTAAGAAAGTACAAAAGATCGTTTGTACACAGTATTATCATTATTATGCAAGCTTTACAAAGTCTCATGTTAGACAAAAGAATTTCAAATCTCCCTTATAATGTTTAGTATATAGATGAAGTTGTATTAAAATTTTATGCTGACGTCAAATATAAATATAGAACAAAAAGAAAGGTCTATATTTAACAGTAACGTTCTATACTGCATGCATATCAGGTCACTAGGTGGTATAAAGTCTCATATCAGTCTTTTTATATAAAGTCTCTTTATATGCATTTTCTATCTTTTGTTAAAAGAAAGAAAAAAAGTATATATATTTTCTTAATATAAAATGAACATTGTTTTTCGACAATATATATGTACATACTTGAAAAGCAGCCAGTTTCTTAGATAGATTATTCACGGTGAAGCGTAAGTGTAAAGGAAATCAAGAGAGCATGAATAAGTGCACTTGTTAGTGTGATATAATTGGAGTAATATTGAATACGATATAAATACTACAAAAATAATTCAAACTATTCTCTCAGCAATAGAATCATCCCAATTTCGCCAAAAAAAAAAACAACAATGATCTTCATTCAGAACAGGTCACGTATATTTTTCACTTACAGAATAGCGTTTTCACTCTTTGATTAACTATATCACTCTCTTTCCCTTCTAATAGTTTCAAATACATGTATATCAAAAGTCAAGTTGACTACTACATTGTTTAATTATTGTTATTTTGCAAAATGTACATTGGAGCAAATAAAATCTACATTGGAGCAAATAAAATGTATTGTCTTGTATTGTTTAGATTGATGATGTCTAGGTCAGCTTTGAATATGGGATTAGCCAGGCCTAGAAAGTAGGTCATTTCATTTAATCTTAGACAAATCTCGTTAAAATCTTAGCAGACACAATTTTCAAGCAGTCATAGCAAAACTTGCTAAGTATGTTTATCTTGAAAATATCGCAGGCCAGTTTAAGATTGCATTTGGTATGGCCAAAAAGATCACTAGTTCAAATCATAGATAGAGAGATGCTGTTTGGTGAGGACAATTGTCCCTGCAAACAAAGAGAGAGAAAAGAGATACTGTTACGTAAGGACACTTGTCCCTACAAAAAAAGAGAGTAAAAGGAGATACTGTTAGGTGAGGACACTTGTCCCTACAAAAAAGAGAGAGAAAAGAGATTCTGTTAAGTGAGGACACTTGTCCCTACAAAAAAGAGAGGAAAAAGAGATGCTGTAACGTGAGGACACTGTCCTCACACAGTTTGAGATAAAAAAGAGATTAGTGGTACGTGAGGACAATATTGTCCACACAGTGACTCTAGCGACTCTCTTTTTTTATGATGATTTCAAGCCAAAGTCACAACAAGGTTCCTTTTGGATGGTAGAAGTGAAAACTGAAAGAGAGTTTTGCAAAAAACACTCGGAAATGGTTGTCCTCGGATCCCGGTTTTTTGGCTAATGTCCTCTCTATTACGGATTCGTCGGCTAGAGAGAGAGAGAGAGAGAGAGAGAGAGAGAGAGAGAGAGAGAGAGAGAGAGAGAGAGAGAGAGAGAGAGAGAGAGAGAGAGAGAGAGAGAGAGAGAGAGAGAGAGAGAGAGAGAGCCTGATGCATACAAAAAAGTCTATGGACAGACGGACGGACGGACAGCCATGACGATTCCAGTATATAACCCTTTCCACTTTATTGTCGGGGTATAATGACTATCATAAACGAACAATGAATCCGCAATTAATCCGTAACTGAAATGCAAATCGCATCTGGCGGGATTCCAACCCATACGGACACATCCTCGTTTTTCAAGGTTTTAAATACCAATACCAGAACAACTGAGCTAAAGAGATATCTCCCTTACGCAGTTGTTAGGTAATCCATTAAAATTGGGACGAAGGCATGCATTGAGGAGTGGTCTCCCGTAACACCATGCAAAGAAATTGCCCGATCCGGAGATCGAACCCTCGACCCCTTGTTCTGAAGGCCTGCACGCTACAGACTCAGCTACTGGGGCTTGGCTGGCTTGGCTGGTAAAAGATTTACACGTTAAAGATAACAGAACAGAGTCAATGGAAAATCACAGCTAAAATAGCAGACATAAAACATACCGGTTTTAAAGCTAGTTAACCGAAAAGGAAAAATTTCAGGCTTGTCAAAATTGAAAGCATTTGCAGACAAAAAAATAAGTGTTGCTGAAAAAATCGAATCTGTCTTTGACAAGGTAAAAAAAGCTGTGAGAAAAGCAGAGAGTGAAAGCTACCAGAGTATATTTTGTTTATTTTTCGCAGTGTTTTCAGAAAACCTTTTTCCTAACGTGGATAAATCTAGGATTGTGTTATAAGAAGTAAGCACTGTAACAACAGCAGACCGGAGTTACAGCAATTATAAACCACCGCTAGAATAGCAATCTAGAGTCCATGTGATCGTAAAACTCTCTAAATATAGCAGACAAGGACTAGGGATAGAGTAAATGTTATCTCTGAGATGGAGAGAGAGAGGGGGGCGGGAAAGAAAGAGAGATAAGGAGAGAGAGAGAGAAGGGGAGAAAGAGAGATGAGAGAGAGAGAAAGGAAGAGAGAGAATGCATAGGTAATAGTACGGTCACAAATCAGTAAATGCCACCTGCCGCCGTGGCAACTGCCAGTTTTCACTCAAATTCAGTCGGTGGCAGCTCGATGCAAGCTCGGTGGCAGGCACAATCGGCAGCCGCATTTGAGACGCCGCCAGGACGCCGCTGAAGTTTCAAGAAAAAGTCAAAATTCTTTCTGCCACCGGCCGATTTTTTCAAATTGTGCCTGTCGTCGGGACGCCGGGCGGGTGCATTTCGTAGTCGTACGGTGTCTATCGAGCGGCAGACGGGCTGCGAGGGCCTTCAATCTTCGGCCGGTGTAATGCAGAGAGATGACCCCATTACAAAATGACCTACGGTCATTTCTCGACGTAGAATAATGACCCATTGGTCATTTCTCGACGTCGAGAAATGACCCCCGGGTCATTTCTCGACGTAGAATAAAGACCCGGGTCATTTTCTACGTCGAAAAATGACCCAAGGGTCATTCCTCTACGTCGAGAAGTGACCCAGGGGTCATTTTGTAATGAGGGTCTTTCTGCATTACACCGGCGATCGGTAGGAACTAACTGCCACTCTCCAGCATCCGGCCTGCTACCGTCATGCCACCGTGCGATTTCAATATATCTGCCGGCGGCAGGGTGGAGATTGAATAGCAGATGGAAGGCGACTGTCGGCAGGACGGCGATCTGCCGAGTGCAGACTCCCGGGCCCCTGAATATAAATCCGAGGCTATTCACAATAAAAGGTTGTCGTCATGGGGATTCTAACCAGAGCGACTCAGAAACTTGCGTATTGCTGGGTTGGGCTCTGGTCTCTTGCGCTTCGGTGCTGGCGCTTTGTCCTGCCCCTTGCCTTCAGGGGAAAACTTGTTGGAAGGAAAAACTTTTTAAAAATTAGATCTATTCATCTTGTGTTTAATAATAATGATGACCACTTTGTAGTGATACGAGAGCAATCTAGCTTTATATATGATCCCCCGTAAACCAGCCTGCCGCCGTCAGATTATCGGGCGGGCGCCTGCCGGTGACAGTTCGAACGCCCGATCGCCGGTGTAATGCAGAAAAATGACCCCCATTATAAAACGACCCCCGGGTCATTTCTCGATGTAGAGGAATGACCCATGGGTCATTTTTCGACGTAGAAAAATGAACCGGGTCATCATTCTACGTCGAGAAATGACCGTTGATCATTTTGTAATAGGGGTCATTTCTCTGCATTACACTGGCCGGTGTCAGTTGTAAATGGTCGGTGTCCGCCAGGTCGCCGGACTGTGGCAGATAAAATCTAACGGCTGCCGGCCTGTCGCCTATCTGCCACCGGCCGACACCCTAATGACGCCCCACACCCCTCGAACTTAAAAAACTGCCTGGCGCCGTCCGGTACCCGCCAGGCGGCCTTTTACTGGCAGTTATTTATGACCACTCTCAACGATTTGTAAAACGTCGGCCGGCAGCATGTAATTTTAAGAATCCACCGATGTCTAAAAATCGGCAGGCGGCAGTTTCACATTGTGACCATAGTGTAAGCCAGCAGGTAAGCTTAACATCCATTATTTTGTTTGACAACTTACTGAATCCTGAGGTACAATGGTCCTTGGACATACAGAAAGCTGATAAATAGCTAAAGGTATCGACCCAGGTCAACATGCGCGCAGTGCCCATGCTGTCGTAGGTAAATGTATAAGACTCCCTTTCGACAAAGCTTGGCTCCTGTCTTTTTAAGTTTGGACAAAATACTCTCTTTGAGATTCCTACAGAAGGAATTTAAAGCACTTGTAGACATTTTTTCCTATCTTCTCACCTGCTGGACTGCATGCCCCAGGGGTCATCAAGACCAGTAACAAAACATCTGTAGATAATATATCCATAATTATGCAAATGAACTTGGGTTCTCTAATAGGGTGAAAAAATGCGGAAAAAGAAGAAAATGACCATTACCAGCATTTTCTGCTTTTTCCTCAGTGATTTCAAAGACCTTTTTATCCAATCATGACACTTGCTTATATTGATCATTAATATCCCTATTTCATAAGTTGAACATGATTTATTGATGAAATGTAAAGAATTAGGATTATGCTGTTGCATTTAAGTGTTCCTTTTAATTTCAGACTAACTACATGTATATAGACCTCTGTTTGAGAAAATTCAGTTTGGCGTATTGCGGACCGAGACAAGTTTAGCTGACAAGCGTGAACTTCCACCGATAGGTAAGTGGCAGTTTATGAAGTTTGTATTTTGACCGCAAATTGCATTTAGTCTAGTTATACAATCAATTTCCAGTCTGAAAATAGTTTTTAAGTTGATCCTAAGATTGAAAATTTTGGCTGATATTGATTCAAAGAAGGAAAGCAACTCGAAATGCGGAAAAAGGCAAATTTGGCGTTTGAAGTCAGTTTGCCTGATTTCGCTTTTTTTTTTTTCTTACTTTTCCATTGATGTTTTGCTTGAAACCAATATGATTTAGGCAATTCTGGTAAATTTAGACCATTTCTGATATTGGAGGAACAGATCTACATACCTACATGGTCAGTGCATTCTTCAATTCTCCATTGTGTCCGAAAAGAGTCGTCACGTTCCGAAATGTTCTATCCGACAAATCTCTGGGCCATGACGAATGTGTGCTTTGGACCGGCTCGACCGATATATATATATATATATATATATATATATATATATATATATATATATATATATATATATATATATATATATAAAAACAGGCAATTTGGCACGGCATATTGGAAGTGACTTTTAAAAGAAATGGAACCCAAGACTTGTCTTTGAGCTCAAATTGCCAGGAAAATGGGGTAAAATATTCTTATTTGCCTAAGGCTTAAGAATCCATTTGAAATGAGTTCTGTGTAACCGAGTCTCATTCTGCTGGTTTATATCAGTCAATAACGAGGCAAGTTACTTGTTTAAACTGTTTAAAGTGTTTTTGGCATATTTGAAAAAAGAAAAAAACTTTTTTGCCTTAAGGCACATGTAAACAGTTTGCTGCGAATAGGCCAGGGTCAAGGTTAGAAATAAGTGAGTAAGGTAGGTTTTGTATGCAATTATGACGAGAAGAGTAGTTATTTCACCCATGAATCGTGTTAGATTAAGGAAAAGAAGCATTTGATTTGTGTGTGAAACGAGGGTCATGACCTTTCTTTCTTTGTTCTATAGTTTTGACCCCAAATGCGAAAGTGAGGGGTCATGGAGCTAGAAGCTGTTTTTAGCGGCGAAAACAAGGGTAGGGTCGGGCACGAAAGATTGCGAAAATTCGGCATGGTTAGTTGCTATTTTGGATTTTATCCCAGATGATATGTTGTTTCGAGTTTTAGCTTAGCTTGGCATTTTCGGGCTGGCTTCCTTGGTTTGCATTTTGTGAATTTTGGAATATAGGTTAAAATGGCATATTTTTTCAGGTTTTTTTTTCCGACCGTGCCACATGCTTATCTTGATCATTAATATCACTATTTCACAAGTTGAACATGATTCATTGATAAAATGTAACAAAAAAAAATAGGATTGTGCTGTTGCATTTAAGTGCTCCTTCTAATTTCAGGCTGACTATATAGACGTTTGTTTCAGGAAGTTCAGTTCGGCATATTGCGGACCGAGACAAGTTTAGTAGAGAACCGTGCACTGCCATCTCGGCATACCTCGGGTGATGGGAGCCATTAAATCACTCGATTGTATCTGGTGAATTAATATGCAGCAGATCGGTACATTCATCGCCCGCCAATACACCGGTTTATCGTTCTGAAAATTATCAGGCTCCTCTTGTGAAAGAAAAATTGCGTTTCAATTTTCTATCGAAATTTTTCTAACTATATTTTAGTTGAAAATCAGTTCGTGCTTTATTTGTTAACGTGGTTTATCAATTCCGATTGAAATCTTCACCGACAAATAGACAGATGTGAATGACTTCATCGAGATTGTTTATGTCGTTGCTAAACGACTGACACTGGCGCGCCATGTATAAGATCACGTGATTCGCAGTTCAAATGAAAACGATCGTTCTACGGACGAACTAAGATTTAGGTTTACATCACCAATCGTACCAATCAACGGCTCTCCCGAGGTTTACCGAATGAGGCTAACAACCTCGAGAAAAATGTCGTCAAAACTCGGGATTGAATGGGAAAGCGTAACGGGTCAAGTACATAATTATCAACGAGACCAGGAAATTAATACAATCTCAACTGCTTGATTGACCCTTTTCCAAACAATCCCCAGGTTCAACGGTACAGAGGACATCTGAAAACAAAGTGGGAAAAGGAGAAAGTACTGATAACCAAGTTGAAAGCTTTTGCAGGCAACATTCTGAATGCGATTCAATTGATATGACTTCTTTTTTAAATAAAAGAGTTGAAAACGTAGTGGAAAAAGAGAGAATTTTTGCTTCTGTATTCACTGATTATTCTTAGAAATATTCTCAGCCTTTTTCTCCAAGAAACCATTTGGTTTAGCCGATCAAAATATGTCTTGCTTTCAAATTTAGAACATTCTGGAGAATAAGACCAAGCATATTTTTAAGAATAATTCGTGAATCTAGAGCCTAATTCGCAGCATTTTGCCTTTCCCACAAGATTTTCAAAAAGTTTTTTTTCTAAAGTTTATAAAAACTTGGGTTTGTGTGGTAAAGGTTGCAACTTATATCATTTCATTCTTTGTTTGTGTCGTGTTAACGGCTGTTTTGTAAATAATTTCAGCTGTGGTGAGGCGGCCAGTGCACATATTCCTGCTTTTCAACACCTTTTCGAAGTTCAGTCTTTCAACGACAATGGATTTTGTCGGAAATGAAAAACTGACGAAGAGATAGGGAGAGAGGGGAAAATGTGAGAGAAAGAGAGTAAATAAGAGAGAGAATATATAAAGAAAAAGAAAGGGAGCTAGAGCTAGGGAAAGTGGCAAGACCAGGGCCTTAAAAAGATGACGTTTGCAAGCATTGTGATAAACAGGGCAAACACTCATTCCTTACGTTTTCAAATGCCTTTTTCCTACGAACATTTTTTCGTTTCTCCACAATGATCGCTTGTCTTTCAAAGCCAGTATTATTATATGACAATTCTTGTCAATTAAGTGTTTATTTTTACAAGAAGAATTACGAAGAAAGGATCTACAAAAATGAAAGTTTTTTTTTTCACCGACATCGGGTATCGAGAGAGAGAGAGAGAGTGTTTTTTTTTTTTTTACATCGGGTATGCATAATGTTTACTTCTTTTGTTTTGTTAGTTTAAACAGTTAGTACCCCCGGCTACGTACCTAGCTTAATGAGAGAGAGAGAGAGAATACCAATTTTAGAACTCTTTAACCAAAATGGCCTAGGACAAACTGAAAGGCAAATTTGAAAACGACAATACCGATATGTGTTATATGCAGAAAGTTAAAAAAAAAAAAAACATTACGAAAAAAGGAGAAAATGCTAGTTACCAGCATTTTCTCCTTTTCCCATAATGTTTTCCAAGGAGTTCTTTCCCACGCTTGATAAATCCTTGGGTTCTTGGTATAAAATTAAAACATTAAAGTAAACTGAAAAGAGTCAAATGTTAATCACCGCCAATTATTGGCTGAATAATTAAATGTATGTGGTGTTTAACGCCGTTTTCAATACTAATTCAAATATATTGCGGCAGCCACTTTTCCGTGCTTTCCTGAAGTTTCAATACACCACACATTATTCTTCCCAAGCTACTGGCGGCTTTCCCACATAACTTCCGTCGAAACAATGATCAGCGGTGAGGCAGGAATACCGGTAGTTCCCGTCATAACTAGAGCTATCACTAAACGTGATTATACCCCAACCAGCTCCTTGTCACAAAAAAATAGGTTTTTGTCATGCAATACAGTAAGGTTTAGTACAAAAGTAAGAGTTAAAAAAGTTCAAGGGGAGATAATTCCGTAACAAATCGTAGCAGGGTCATGAAAATCGCACATGCACAACCTCATACATATAGGAATCCTGTGTGTATATTTGATTTCAGTACGTGAAAAAATTTAGGAGTATTGCTCTGGACAAAATTGTGTCTACGGACAAACTGACGGACGGACAGCCATGGCGATTCCAGTATCCCCATCTTCACTTTGTTGTGGGAGTATAATAACTATCATAAACCGTTCGGACACATATCCTGGCTTTCAAGGTTTCAAATACCAATACCATAACAATGGAGCTAAAAAGATATCTACCTAAAGCAGTTGTTAGATAATCTATTAAAATTGGACGAAGACATGCATGGAGGAGTGATCTCCCGTAACATTTTGCAAAGAAATTGCCCGATCACCAGATCGAACCCTTAACCCCTTGTTCCCAAGTCCTGCACGCTACAGACTGAGCTACTGGGGCTCGGCTGGTAAAAGATTTACACGTTGAATATAACAGAACAGAGTCAATAGAAAAACACAGCTAAAATATCAGACATAAAACATACCAGTATTAAAGCTCGTTAATAGAATAGCAAAAAAATTAGGCTTATCCAAATTGAAAGCATTAGCAGACAACAAAATAAGTGCTGCTGAAAAAATCGGATCTGTCTTTTACAAGGTAGAAAAGCTGTAAGAAAAACAGAGCGTGAAAGCTACCATTTTGGTTTTTTCTCGCGCTGTTTTCAGAAGATTTCTTTCCTTATGTGGATGAATCTATTGTTTTATATGAAGTAAGCACTGTAACAACAGCTGACCAGAGTTACAGCAATTATAAACAGACAGTAACACTTCTCAAAGAAGCTACTTGTTCATAAAAAATTGTTCGGACGAATATCTTGAATTTCGGATACGGCACGTTTCGAAACGAAGAATAAGTCTACAATATCGACTTAAAGGACATTTTGCAAAAATATCTAAAGGGGAATTTCGAGATCAGAAGAATACAGGAAAGTGTTCGGTGGTATCGACTTTCTCAGAGACTAGAGTCTACTGAAGAAGACAATTCCGATCGGTCTGAGCGCCTAAACGGTTACTTTGGAAACTGTCATTTCACGAAAAATCTAACACGTCAACATTGTCCTTTTCTTCCCATTTTTGTACTTACCATTAAATATTACTATACATTTCAAAAAAAATAGAAAGTTCTATGAAAGGAAAGTTTCAAAATTTTGAATTAATTGAAGCCTACATGTTGATTTTGTTTATATTTTGGCACATGAGTCAAGAAATAGGAAAAATAATTTTTAAAAAAGGAAATTAATTCAGATTATTATTTCATTCTTACAAAATCAAGAAATAATATATTAGATAAGGAAAATAACATTTGCATCGCATAATAAACTTTCTAATGCTGTATTACTGCCTTTTATGAAGATAGAGTCATTTTGAGTGTTTTGATGCAAGCGGTTACCATAGAAACAGCCATTTTGCAGAAAATCAAACTCGTCAACGTACCTTTTTCTTTTTGGGTTTGCCATTGGATTTTAACCAACATATGAAAGAATTAGGAAATTCTATGAAAATATTTTTTTTTCATAAAACTGTAGAAAACGTCCCCAAACAGTTTACTGCAAATTGGCCAGGGTCAAAATTAGAAATAAGTGAGTAAGGTAGATTTTTAATGCAATTTTGATAAGAAGAGTAGTTATTACACCCATGAATTGTGTTAGATTAAGGAAAAGAAGCATTTGGTTTGTTTGTGAAAGGGGGTTCATGACTTTTCCTTCTTTGTTTTAATGTTTTGACCCCAAATGCAAAAGTGAGGAGTCGTGGGGCTAGAAGCTATTTCTTAGCGGCGAGAACTAGGGTAGGGTCAGGGCACGAAAGATTGCGAAAAAACGGCATGGTAAGGTGCTAATTCGGATCTTATCCCCAGATTTCGTGTTGTTTCAGTTTAGTTTGGCATTTTCGGGCTAGCTTCCTGGGTTTCCATTTTGTGAAGTTTGGGATATAGGCTATAATGGCATGGTTTTTTTTTTCAGTATTTTTCCGATCATGCCACATGCTTATATTGATCACTAATATCACTATTTCACAAGTTGAACATGATTTTTTGATAAAATGTAAAGAATTAGGATTATGCTGATGCATTTAAGTGTTCCTTATAATTACAGGCTGACTATATAGACCTTTGTTTGAGGAAATTCAGTTCGGCGTATTGCAGACCGAGACAAGTTCAGCTGACAACCGTGTACTATCATCGTAAGGTAAGTGGCAGTTTATGAAGTTTGTATTTTGACTACAAATTGCATTTAGTCTAGTAACACACTCAATTTCCAGTCTGAAAATAGTTTTTAAGTTGATCCTAAGATTGAAAATTTTGGCTGATATTGATTCAAAGAAGGTAAGCAACTCGAAATGCGGAAAAAAGCAATTTTCGCGAATTTGGGGCTTGAAGTTATGTTGCCTGATTTTGCTATTTTTTCTTACATTTTCATAGATGTTTTGCTTGAAACCAGTATGATTTAGACAATTCTGGTAAATTTAGACCATTTCTGATATTGGAGGAACAGATCTACATACCTACATGGTCAGTGCATTCTTCAATTCTCCATCGTGTCCGAAAAGAGTCGTCACGTTCCGAATGTTCCATCCGACAAGTCTCTGGGCCATGACAAATGTGTGCTTTGGACCGGCCAGACCGATATATATATATATATATATATATATATATATATATATATATATATATATATATATACACACACACGCACGCACGCACGCACGCACACACGCACACACGCACACACACGGTTAACAGTAAAAGACACACGGTTAACAGTAAAAGACTGCTGGTTTATCGACCAACATACTTTGTCAAGAAAAGTCTGATTTAGCTTTGTAGTGACAAACATATACATGTACATTTTTGTGCAAACAAATTATGCCTCAATGTTGATCACTTGTCATATAAAAGGGTTTAGTTTTTGTGTTCTGTTTGTTTTATATACGTTTTGCAAGTTGCTGATGTCTGAAACTTGTAGAAGCAGTTTCTAAAATTCTAATCATTACAATTTTTTTATGTAACAAACAGGCAGTTTGGCATGGTATGTTGGAAGTGACAGTTTTAAAGGAGATGGAACCCAAGACAGGGAAGAACCAGTGGTTTTGCAACTGAACAAGTACCTGAGGTAAGATTTATTTCCAGAAAGACAATAGAATCTAGCCTGAGGCTGTGAAAGTGAAATTCAAGTTGTTCTCCTAGGACTTGTCTTTGAGCTCAAATTGCTAGGAAAATGGGGTAAAATATTCTTATTTGCCTAAGGCTTAAGAATCCATTTGAAATGAGTTTTGTGTAACCGAGTCTCATTCTGCTGGTCTATATCAGTCAGTAACAAGGCAAGTTACTTGTTTAACCTGTTTAAAGTGTTTTTTGGCATATTTGAAAAAAAGAAACTTTTTTTTGCCCTAAAGGTTAGTATTTAGAATTTTTACATCCCACCAAATTAAAATATATGTATATATCACTGCAATTTATATGAAAAACAATGCAAATCATCAATAATTAAGAATCATAAAATTACACACAAGGATTCTTTTTTTGATGGTATTCCCCTTAAAGGCTACGTAGCCTTTAAAGCTATTTTTAGATTTCCAGCCAAAAATAAAAAAAAAGCACTGTGGGAATGCTAAGTGACTGGCATGAGACTAATAACGCTAAAATTCCATAACATAACAAACATGTAATTATTTTCCTCAATGTCTTCTTCGGACACTTTGTTTGAAGCTTTGTCTGTACATTTCAGTGTGTAAATGAGCGAGTTGCTCATGTAAAAATAGACCGTGTTTCCCGTCGGTGTCGACCTTGCCTGTAGTAAATATCTAATTTCTCTTGTTGTCGGATGGTTTTCGACTACTAGTGTTTAATGAATGAAAATTACAAGGCTTTTGGAGTCTAAGGATGATTTTTTTTGTATTCTTGTAAAATTTTCATCCCAAAATCTGAAGGGCCACCTTTAAGGCACATGTAAACAGTGCTGCTAATTTGCCAGGGTCAGGGTTAGAAATAAGTGAGTAAGGTAGGATTTTAATGCAATTTTGATTAGAAGAGTAGTTATTACACCCATGAATTGTGTTAGATTAAGGAAAAGAAGTATTTGGTTTGTATGTGAAACAGGGGTCATGACCTTTCCTTGTTTGTTCTATAGTTTTGACCCCAAAATGCGAAACTGAGGGGTCATGGAGCTAGCGGCTGTTTTTAGCGGCGAAAACAAGGGTAGGGTCAGGGCACGAAAGATAGCGAAAAAACGGCATGGTAAGGTGCTATTTTGGATTTTATCCCAGATGATGTGTTGTTGCGAGTTTCAGTTTAGCTTGGCATCCTCGGGCTAACTTCCTGGGTTTGCGTTTTGTAAACTTTGGAATATAGGTTAAAATGGCATATTTTTTCAGGGTTTTTTTTCCGACCATGCTACATGCATATATTGGTCATTAATATCACTATTTCACAAGGTGAACATGAATTTTTGATAAAATGTAAAGAATTAGGATTATGCTGTTACAATTATGATTGTGTTCCTTATAATTTCAGGTTGACTATATCGACCTTTGTTTCAGGAAGTTGAGTTCGGCATATTGTGGAAAGAGACAAGTGTAGCTGAGAATCGTGCACTGTCATCTCGGCATACCTCGGGTGATGGGAGCCATTTAATCACTCGGATGTACATGTATCTGGTCGATCGATATGCAGCAGATCGGTACATTCATCGCCCGGCAATACACCGTTTTGCGTTTCAATTTTCTATCGAAATTTTTCTGAATATATTTTAGTTGAAAATCAGTTTGTGCATTCATTTGTTAACGTGGTTTATCAATTCCGATTGAAATTTTCACCGACAGATGGACAGGTGTGAATGACTTCATCGAGGTTGTTTATGTCGTTGCTAAACGACTGACACTGGCATGTCATGTATAAGATCACGTGATTCGCAGTTCAAATGGAATCGACCGTTATACGGACGAGTTTAGATTTAGGTTTACATCACTAATCGTACCAATCAACGGCTCTCCCGAGGTTTACCGAATGAGGCTAATAACCTCGAGAAAAACGTCGTCAAAACTCGGGATTGAATGGGAAGGGTAACGGGTCAAGTACATAATTATCAACGGGACCAGGAAATTAATACAATCCCAACTGCTTGATTGACCCTTTGCCAAACAATCCCCAGTTTTAACGATACAGAGGACGTCTGAAAACAAAGTGGGAAAAGGAAAAAAAATTGCTGATAACCAAATTGAAAGCTTTTGCAAGCAACATCTGATTGCGATTCAATTGATATAACTTCTTTTTTAAATAAAAGAGTTGAAAGCGAAGTGGAAAAAGAGAGAATTTTTGGTCCTGTATTCACTTAAAATTCTTAGAAATATTCTTAGCTTTTTGCTCCAAGAATCCCAAGGTTTGAAAACACCACAAGTTCTGATTGGCTAATCCATTCGGTTTAGCCAATCAGAATTTGTCTTACTTTGAAATTTGCAAAATTTTGGAGAATAAGACCAAGCATTTTTTAAGAAGAATTAGTGAATCTAGAGCCTGATTAACAGCATTTTGGTTTTCCCACAAGATTTTCAAAAAAGTTTTTTTCTAAAGGGCATAAAAACTTTGGGTTTGTGTGGTAAAGGTTTGATCTTATATCATTTCATTCTTTGTTTGTGTCGTGTTAACGTCTGTTTTGTAAATAACTTCAAGACCTATTCGAAGTTCTGTCTTTCAACGACAATGGACTTTGTAGGACATGAAAAAACAGATGAAGAGATAGGGAGCGTGGGGGAAATGTGAGAGAAAGAGAGAAACAAAGAAAATGGAGAGAAAGAGAGAAAGAAACAAAGAAAATAAGAGAGAGATAGAGGATATGAAAGAAAAAGAAAGAGAGGCAGAGATGGGGACAGTGGCAAGATCAGGGTCTTGAAATGATGACGTTTGCAAACATTGTGATGAACAGAACAAACCTGTTTCAAATGCCATTTTCCTACAAACATTTTTCCTTTCTCCACAATGATCGCTTGTCTTTCAAAGCCAGTATTATTACATGACAATTCTTTTTTAATTAAATATTCATTTTTACAAGAAGAAATAAGAAAAAAGGATCTACAAAAAAAAGGATTTTTTTTTTCATCGATATCGGGTATGCATAATGTTTACTTCTTTTGTTCTGTTAGTTTCAACAGTTAGTACCCTCGGGCTACATTTATCAACATACCAATACGGGTTTCTAGGGCTTAGTTTTTTAATGCTATATATAGCTGTTGGATGAATTACTTCTTCAATTTTCAAACAGAATTTAAGCATTTGTTTGGTTTCAAGGACAGGCAGGCTTATTTAACTTCTTTCTATCTAATCGTTTAATTCAATCAATGTACTAGAGTCGATAAAGAAAAGCTGAAATAAAGTAAAACAATTATTATTATTGAATTACTGTTGAGATGTGGACAAACCTCTGTTTCATTTTCCAAATGAATAGCCCGTAAGTTCGTCTTGTAAACTGCAAATAAAATCAGCATATTCTGTACTTACTTTTAAGCCTTTATACATGTCATAAAGTTGAGCTCCACAAAAGTGGTGTTCCTTTTCCCTTTTTTCAAATGGCCCTGCCCCGCAAAATGGCCCTGCCCCGCCCCGCCCCGACCCAGACCGAGAGAGAGAGAGAGAGAGAGAGAGAGAGAGAGAGAGAGAGAGAGAGAGAGAGAGAGAGAGAGAGAGAGAGAGAGAGAGAGAGAGAGAGAGAGAGAGAGAGAGAGAGAGAGAGAGATGCACAACCTGATGCATACAAAAAAGTGTGCGTGTAAATTTGACTTCAGTACGTAAATAATTGTAGGAGTATTGCTCCGGAGAAAACTGTGTCTACGGACAGACGGACGGACAGCCATGGCGATTCCAGCATACCCATCTCCATTTTGTTGTGGGGGTATAATAACTACCTTAAACCGTTTCTTCCGAACAATGAAAGTTCGCAATAAATCCATAGCTGAAATACAAACCGCATCTGGCGGGACTCCAACCCATACGGACACATATCCTCGTTTTTCAAGGTTTTAAATACCAATGCCATAACAACTGAGCTAAAGAGATATCTCCCTTACGCAGTTGTTATGTAATCTATTAAAATTGGATCGAAGGCATGTACGGAGGAGTGGTCTCCCGTAACACCATGCAAAGAAATTGCCCGATCCGGAGATCGAACCCTTGACCCCATTTTTTTAAGTCCTGCACGCTACAGACTGAGCTACTGGGTCTCGGCTGGTACAATATTTACACGTTGAAGATAACAGAACAGAGTCAATAGAAAAACGCAGCTAAAATAGCAGACATAAAACAAACCGGTTTTAAACCTAGTTAACCGAAAAGCAAAAATTTTAGGCTTATCCAAATTGAAAACATTTTCAGACGACAAAATAAGTGATGCTGAAAAAACCGAATCTGTCTTTGACAAGGTAAAAAAGCTGTGAGAAAAGCAGAGCGTGATAGCTACCAATATATATTTTGTTTTTTTCTCGCGGTGTTTTCAGAAAACTTTTTTCCTTATGTGGATAAATCTAGGATTGTGTTATAAGCACTGTTTCAACAGCAGACCGGAGTTACAACAATTATAAACCACCGCTAGAATAGCAATCTAGAGTCCATGTGATTGTAAAACTCTCTAAATATAGCAGACTAAGACTAGGGACAGAGCAAATGTTCTCTCTGAGATGGGGAGAGAGAGGGGACGGGACAGAGAGAGAGAGAGAGGGAGAGATAAGGAGAGAGAGAGAGAGAGAGAGAGAGAAGGGGAGAGAGGAGAGAGAGAGAAAGGAAGAAAGAGAATGCATAGGTAGTAGTACGGTCACAAATCAGTAAATGCCACCTGCCGGCGTGGTAACTGCCAGTTTTTACTCAAATTCAGCCGGTGGCATATCAATGGCAGCTCGGTGGCAGGCACAATCGGCAGGCAGCAGGCGGCATTTGAGACGCCGCCAGGACGCCGCTGAAGTTTTAAGAAAAAGTTAAAATTCTGTCTGCCACCGGTCGACTTTTTCCAATTGTGCCTGTCGTCAGGGCGCCGGGCGGGCGCATTTCGTAGTCGCACGGGGTCTATCAAGCGGCAGACGGGCTGCAGCGCGATTTCTACTCGGTCGTCACGGGGTTCGAGTGCCTTCAATCTTCGGCCGGTGATCGGTAGGAACTAACTGCCACTCTCCAGCATCCATAATGTCACCGTGCGATTTCAAAATATCTGCCCGCGGCAGGGCGCAGATTGAACAGCAGATGGAAGGCGACTGTCGGTGTTGGTAGGTGGTAGCACGGCGATCTGCCGAGTGCAGACTCCCGGGCCCCTGAATATAAATCCGAGGCTATTCACAATAAAAGATTTCGGCATGGCGATTTTAACAGCACCAGAGCGCCTCAGAGACTTGCGTATTGCTTGGTTGGGCTCTAGTCTCTTGCGCTTCAGTGTTGGCGCTTTGGCTTGCCCCCTTGCCTTTAGGGGAAAACTTGTTGGAAGGAAAAACTTTTTAAAAATTAGATCTATTTATCTTGTGTTTGATAGTAATGATGAACATTTTGTACTGATACGAGAGCAATCTAGCTTTATATATCCTCCCTAAACCAGCCTGCCGACAGTTCGAACGCTCGATCGCCGGCCGGTGTCAGTTATAAACGATCGGTGTCCGCCAGGTCGCCGGGCGGTGGCACATAAAATTTGACGGTTGCCGGCCTGTCGCCTAACTGCCACCGGCCGACACCCTGATGACGCCCCACACTCCTCGAACTTAGGAAACTGCCTGGCGCCGTCCGGTACATGCCAGGCGGCCTTTTATTGGCAGTTATTTATGACCACTCTCACCGATTTGTAAAAGAATCGGCCGGCGGCATGTAATTTTAAGAATCCACTGATGTCTAAAAATCGGCAGGCGGCAGTTTCACAATTTGACCATACTGTAAGCCAAGAGGTAAGCATAGCATCCATTATTTTGTCCGACAACTTACTGAATCCTGAGGTACAACGGTCCTTGTACATACATAAAGATGATCAATAGCTAAAGGTATCGACCCAGGTCAACATGCGCGCAGTGCCCATGCTGTCGTAGGTAAATGTATAAGATTCCCTTTCGACAAAGCTTGGCTCCTGTCTTTTTAAGTTTGGACAAAATACTCTCTTTTAGATCCCTACTGAAGGAATCTAAAGCACTGGTAGACATTTTCTCTAATCTTCCCACCTGCAAGACTGCATGCCCCAGGGGTCATCAAGACCAGTAACAAAACATCTGCAGATCTATAATATATCCATAATTATGCAAATGAGCTCGAGCTCTCTCATAGGGTGAAAAAAATGCGGAAGAAGAAGAAAATGACCATTACCAGCATTTTCTGCTTTTTCCTCAGTGTTTTCAAAAACATAGTTTTTTTATTTATTTTTTTTTTTCTTTTCCGATCATGCCACTTGCTTATATTGATCATTAATATCACTATTTCACAAGTTGAACATGATTTATTGATAAAATGTAAAGAGAATTAGGATTATGCTGTTGCATTTAAGTGTTCCTTTTAATTTCACACTAACTATATAGACCTTTGTTTGAGAAAATTCAGTTTGGCGTATTGCGGACCGAGACAAGTTTAGCTGACATTTGTGTGCTGCCAGCGAAAGGTAAGTGGCAGTTTATGAAGTTTGTATTTTGACCGCAAATTGCATTTAGTCTAGTAACACAATCAATTTTCAGTCTGAAAATAGTATTTAAGTTGATCCTAAGATTGAAAATTTTGGCTGATATTGATTCAAAGAAGGGAAGCAACTCGAATTGCGGAAAAAGGCAAATTTGGCGTCTGAGGTCATTTTGCCTGATTTTGCTTTTTTTTTTAATTTTCCATCGATGTTTTGCTTGAAACCAGTATGATTTAGGCAATTCTGGTAAATTTACACCATTTCTGATACTGGAGGAACATATCTACATACCTACATGGTCAGTACATTCTTCAATTCTCCATTGTGTCCGAAAAAGAGTCATCACGTTCCGAAATGTTCTATCCGACAAGTCTCTGGGCCATGACGAATGTGTGCTTTGGACTGGCTCGACCGATATATATACCTAGTCTCGGTTGTCAGTAAAAGTTAGAAACTGCTAGTTTATCGACCTATGTCCTTTGTCAAAAAAAGTCTGATTCAGCATTGTAGCGACAAACATATGTTCATTTGTGTCGAAAGAAATTATGCCTCAATGTTGATCACTTGTCATATAAAAGGGTTCCGTTTCTGTGTTTGTTTCTTATATATTTTGCAAGTTGCTGACGTCTTAAACTTGTTGAAGCAGTTTCTAAAATTCTAATCATTACATTTTTTTATGTAACAAACAGGCAATGTGGCATGGTATGTTGGAAGTGACACTTTTAAAAGAAATGGAACCCAAGACAGGGAAGAACCAGTGGTTTTGCAACTGGACAAGTACCTGAGGTAAGCTTTATTTCCAGAAAGACAATAGAATCTAGCCTAAGGCAGTGAAAGTGAAATTCAAGTTGTTCTCCTAAGACTTGTCTTTGAGCTCAAATTGCCAGGAAAATGGGGTAAAATATTTTTAGTTGCCTAAGGCTTAAGAATCCATTTGAAATGAGTTCTGTGTAACCGAGTCTCATTCTGCTGGTTTATATCAGTCAATAACGAGGCAAGTTACTTGTTCACACTGTTTAAAGTGTTTTTGGCATATTTGAAAAGAAAAACTTTTTTGCCTTAAGGCACAGGTACAAACAGTTTGCTGCGAGTTGGCCAGGGTCACCCAATCATTCTTAAAAACATTCTTGGTCTTGTTCTCAAGAATTTTCTAAATTTGAAAGTAAGCCAAATTCTGTTTGGCTAAACCAAATGCTTAAGCCAATCAGTAGTTGTGGCGCTT
Source organism: Tridacna crocea (assembly GCA_943736015.1). Lineage (NCBI taxonomy): Eukaryota > Metazoa > Mollusca > Bivalvia > Cardiida > Cardiidae > Tridacna > Tridacna crocea. The sequence continues at coordinate 16,493,259 of OX031057.1, read as the reverse complement.
TCAAATCTTGAGATTCTTGGAGAAAAGGGCTAGGAATATCTTTAAGAATAAAAGGTGAATACAGACAAAGAGTTTTCTCTTTTTCCACTGCGTTTTCAACTTTTCCATTTAAAAAAGAAGTTATATCAATTGAATAGCATTCAGAATATTGCCTGTTAAAGCTTTCAACTTGCTTACCAGCATTTTATCCTTTTTCCGACTTTGTATTCAGACGTCCTCTGTACCGTTAAAACTGGGAATTGTTTAGCAAAGGGTCAATCAAGTCGTTGGGATTATATTAATTTCCTAGGCCCGTTGATTATTATTTACTTGACACGTTAGGTTAAAATCCAATTCAATCCTGAGTTTTGACGACGTTTTTCTCGAGGTTGGTAGCCTCATTCGGTAAACCTCGGGAGAGCCGTTGATTGGTACGATTGGTAATGCAAGCCTAGATCTAAACTCGTCCGTATAACGGTCGTTTCCATTTGAACTGCGAATCACGTTATCTTATACATGGTGCGCCAGTGTCAGTCGTTTAGAAATGACATAAACAACCTCGATGAAGGAATTCACACCTGTCTATCTGACGGTGAAAACTTCAATCAGAATTGATAAACCACGTTACCAAATGAATGCAGGAACTGTTATTCAACTAACAGATAGTTAGAAAGATTTCGATAGAAAGTTGAAACTCAAATTTTCTTTCATTACGGGAGCCTGACAATTTTCAGAACGGTAAACTGGTGTAGTGCCGGGTGATGAATGTACCGATCTGCTGCATATGAATCCACCAGTCACAGCCGAGTGATTTAATGGCTCCCATCACCTGAGGTATGCCGAGGTGGCAGTGCACGGTTCTCAACTAAACTTGTCTCGGTCCGCAATATGCCGATGAACTTCCTCAAACAAGGTCTATAATATAGTCAGCCTGAAATTATAACGAACACTGAAATGCAACAGCACAACCCAATTTTCTTTTTACATTTTATCAATAAATCATGTTTAACTTGTGAAATAGTGATATTAATGATCAAGATAAGCAAGTGGCATGGTCGAAAAAAAAAAAGAAAAAATATGTCATTTTAACCTATATTCCCAAATTCACAAAATGCAAACCCAGGAAGCTAGCCCGAAAATGCCAAGCTAAACTGAAACTCGAAACAACACATAATCTGGGGATAAAATCTAAAATAGCAACTAATCATGCCTATTTTTCGCAATCTTTTGTGTCCTGACCCTACCCTGGTTTTCACCGCTAAAAACAGCCGCGAGCCCCATGACCCCTCACTTTCGCATTTTGGGTCAAAACTATAGAACAAAGAAGGGAAGGTCATGACTCCCTGTTTCACAAGCAAACCAAATGCTTGTTTTCCTTAATCTAACACGATTCATGGGTGAAATAACTACTCTTCTTATCAAAATTGCATACAAAACCTACCTTACTCACTTATTTCTAACCTTGACCCTGGCCTATTCGCAGCAAAATGTTTGCATGTGCATGAGTTGTAAATCTTCACAGTACGAGTATATCTTTTTTGCATGAAATACAACTCTTTTCCATTCCTTTAATGCGTATGCTTCCACTTCGAAAAAGAAAACACAAGTTACAATGTCATATTGAATTTTTTCGGCGTTGCGGTTTTGTTTGCTGTACCTGTTCTGTAAAAATTTATCTATTGATAAGGTCACCATCTCTTCCGTCACCTTCAATAATGTCTGGCTTCTTTTCCCATTGTCTATCTTTCCGATTGTTGATATAATTAAAAGAGTTGTAATCTGGTACTCTCTTCGTCAAAACCGCAATATTTCTCTTTACCTTTGAAATTTCCATTTCAGATGCGCTAGACAAATTCTTGCTTAACTCTTTACAGCATTATCCCGACTTTTAACGCAACTTTGGAAACATTTAGGAAAAAGCAGAAAATGCTGGTAACCAACATTTGCTTCTTTTCCCACAACGTTTATTCACCCTATCAGAGAGTCTAAGTTCATTTGCATAATTATGAATATATTGTCTGCAGATGTTTTGGTAAAGAAAGAGTCCAAAATTCGACATTTATCGACGTTGCTTAATGTGCATGTTTTTGGCCTACGTCTCTGTACAGATAGCAATGAATAAATAGACATTTCGACTGCTGAACGCAATACTATGCTAAGTCATTTTTCATGATTTTTCAGGAGAAAGAAAACACATTCTTATTTTTTTCATAAAAGTGAGAATGATCACCTTTTGCCACAATGTTTTCTATACTGTCAAAAGGTGTCATATACACACAAGAAACGGCTTCATCTTTGCTGTTATTTAGGGTCAATTAGAAATACTGTAGAAATGCCTGGTGGGTAAAGGGTTAAACAGTGAAGTATATCACAGCATATTCTTCACTTACAATTTGTAGAATGTATAGCAAAATGTCCAGCATGATTTATGTCCTGTAATACCATTCGAAGTTAACATAGAATTGTATTGCGTTAAAAAAATGTACATTTTTTTTACTGCAATACTATTCTATAACAAAAGTGTATTCATTTTGTGTTGATTTTTAACCTGGTGTACATCATTTTATTAATTAAATATCCTAAATGACCTGCTTACATCAAGAAGAGCTATTCATGACATCATTTTGCATGACTTAAAGATTTATAAACCTCTCATAGCAAGATTGGGTCTTCAAAGAAAAGTTTTTTAGCAAATGTAAAACTAAATTCATAGAACAAGATTCAAAGCCTTTCTTACATAAGGTAAGGGAAAAACTACTAATTGTTTTTCTCCTTTTCTTTTCCTTACCTTTAGTCTTTCTTAATCAGATTTAAAGCATTTTTTATATGAAACAGCCCTTTCAATTAAAGACCAATTATCGAATTCTAGAAACAATTAACTGCTCTCAGCTGTATCATAACCCTTAGAAAAACAATTCTGAGGTGTCACGACTCTGAAAAAGAAAGTTTTGGTAAACATTATAAGAAAAGAAAAACTTGCGAGTCGATGCATTTTCTTTTTTTCTGACTTTTATTTTCTGTGAATTCTTTTAATTTAGACAAGTCTGAAGTTAAAGTGATAGGATTATAATACCAATGTACTTTCAATCAACTTTCTTGCTTGAATTTCAAAAACTGATAGTCCATCTTAATTTAATTAACCCATTTATGCCTATTGTCTACTTTTGTAGACATTCTCTTTCTCTGGCCAGGTGCTGATAAGTACTTGTGTGTATTCATAAAATTTGATGTCCAGTCCCTTGATAAACCATTGATAAGCTCTAATTAGCCAGTATTCTTGAGAAAATGCAGATAGGTGTACCACAAACTAGATTTTACTCATGGAAATTGAGGTCGCTGAAAAATGGAAGGTGCCAAATAGAGAAAAATAACATATTTTATCAGAACAGAACAGAACAGAACAAAAGTTTATTATAAGACAAGTACACAGTTGTACATAGTCACAAAAAAGAATAATTTATAAACATGAAATAACACGAGATCTAGAGAGCATGACAGAGTGTGCGGCACTTTCAGAAGTTCAAAATATATGTTTAATATAATTTAAGCTTTGCTTGACAGTGCCACACATACATTTGTCTACTGAACAGTAGGTATACAGAAAAAAAAGTTTTAAACATAGTCAACAGACATAAATAGAAAGTACCTTGAACATGTAGGCATAGGTTTTTTTTTTTTCTTTTTGAATACAAATGGCATCTTTGATTAATCTCAGCAACAATAATAATAACATGTTACAATTTTAGAGCATGTATGTCGGGGAGGATGACATACATGTAGTGCTTTCAGCAAAGCTATACAATATATTTCATATAATTCAACTTTAGTTGAGAGCACCACACGTATGAGTTACTAACAAAACGAAGCAAAAAAAGAAAATGAATTAGACATGTAAGTTTAGGGTGTTTTTACGGATATCTAGGGCATTTTTTATGAATCTCGATAAGGTCAAAAGTTGTTTGCCATCATCGCTATTCATCAATTGATTAAATTTAAAAACTGAAGGCCTTACATAGTATTTTTTATCTAAATATTTTTTTCTTAATCTATCATAAGAAGGACATATACAAATGAAATGAAACACGTCTTCAATATCATTTGTGTTACAACACTGACAAATGCGTTCATTTCTTGGAATCTTATTTCTGCCATAGCGGCCTGTTTGAATTCTTAAAGAGTGTGAAGACAGTCTCATTCTCGTTAAGAAAAATCTGTAATTATTTGGTAAAATGTCTAAATATGGCTCATATCCGAAATGGTTTTTAAAATGCTTATACTCTTCTAATGCAGCGCTAGATGCTATTGATCTATACCAATCCTGTATAAAACAGGCGATAGCCCTTTGTTTAAATACACGTGGAAACTTCTCTAAATATATGGGGTTCGGATTGTAAAAAACATGACTGAAACCATAATTGTCTAATAAATTTTTGACTCTGTGCACCCAATTCTTGTAGCCATGATTGCAATCTTCTAAATTTAATTTATAAACGTTACTTAAAATAATATTATTAGAAGAAACCACCTTACACCAATAATTAATTATCCTGTAGTAGCGCATTACATAAAGAGGGTACCGTGCTAATTCACCATATACACCTGCGGAACAGGTACTGGTTCGAACCTTAAGGATCCTTTTACAAAATTGTAAATGAACAAGCTCAATACCTTTTGCTTTGGAAAATCCCCACAGCTCGCACGCGTAACTTAAGATTGACCCAACAAAGGAATCAAATAATTGGCAGAGACTTTTTGGTTTGAGCGGGTATTTGTTACAATTTTTTAAAAGAACGTTAACAGCTTTTAATCCTTTACCAACTAGATATTCATTGTTACTCGAAAATGAACCGTTAAACGATAGAACTGTACCTAAATAATTAAACTGGTCCACGATATCTAAAACATTGCCGTCGTAGAACCACTTTTCGGTATCGTGTATGTGACCCCTTTTTCTTATGACCATGATCTTTGTTTTGGTAGAGTTGACTTCAAGTCCCCACAAATTGCAATAATCAAGTAAGGAATCGAGAGAATTTTGTAGATCACGTGGACTTTCGCCAAATAATACCATGTCATCAGCGAATAGGAGCAACATTATATAAATATCGTTAATAGACAACCCAGCGTTACCCCTATTAGATAGGGATAACTCTAGGTCCTCTAGAAACAGAGACACGAGGACAGGTGACATTATCTCCCCTTGTCTAAGACCTAATGAATATTCAAATAATTCGGACATCTTTCCACAGTGTTTTACACGGGATTTTACATTCTCGTACATGCTCTTAATAACACGTAAAATTTTGCCCTGAAAACCTTGTTTGAAAAGTTTATATAGAAGCGAGTTCCTGTTTATACTATCGAAACATTTTTTTAAGTCAACGAAGGCAACGTACAGTCTCTTATTATGATTAATAAAATGTTCAATCAAGGAGTATAAAACAAAAACAGCGTCAACAGTGGAACTACCTTTTTTAAAACCAAACTGGGCATCTGAAATTTTCCCATTAACTGCGCAGTAAGACACTATTCTCTGATTCAAGATAACTGTAAAAAGTTTTGAAAAACAGCTGAGTAGAGTTATTCCTCGGTAATTGCCGCAATCCATTTTGTCTCCCTTTTTGAAAATCGGGATAACAATACCTTCGGTCCAGGATTCTGGGAAAACCCCAGATTCTAGAATACTGTTAAATAGGTCGCATAGGTGTGAACCCAATATATCTACAGTTTCAATCAAATATTCGTTTAAAATGTTATCAGCACCATGAGACTTACCAGTTTTCAATTTTTTAACCGCAGAAATGACCTCGTTGATAGTTATGGGAAAATCTAAATCATCATTGAAATCTAAGGGATTATCAAAATTATAATTACTACAAAAAGTTTCAGCATCGGAATTTTCTGCCGAGTTGATTTCCTGTTCTAAGGTAGAAAAATATTTGTGGAATTCGTCCAAAGAAATAGAATTCGCAAAATTTGGGCTACTCTTTTTGAAATATTTCCAAAATTCGCGAGGTTTCTTGAGTTTCAACCCTTCTAGTTCAATTAACTTCTTTCTCTTAAATAACCATTTCTTTTTACGAACAATTTTTTTGTACGCATTTTTGTTTTCACAAAAAATGACCCTGTGTTCTTCAGAGTGAGATTGATTAAAAGAACGTAGCGAATCAAGGTATTTGGCTCTAGCACTCTGGCACTCGGCATCAAACCAATCGTTCTTCTTCGGGGTTTCAGAACAGGTATTAAGTTGAAAACGCTTTAAAAACAGTGGATCCGCAATCTCACGGACACAAGAAGTAAATTCATTTATCGCAATACTGATTGTTTCATGCTTAGATACATCTATGCGTGAAACGATACTGTTAAAATACGGCAATTTTTCAATAATACTAGAACGAAAAAGAGATTTATAATCTTCATTCCATTTACACTTGATTTCTATGAAATCTTCTTGGGAAATACCCGGTTTGCAACTACACAAAGAAAAACTAATTGGGGTATGATCGCTCCATTCATTCATGGATTCTATAATAAAACTGGACAGGTATGTAAAGTTGTTTTCATAGGTCAACAGGTAATCAACAACTGAGGCCCCTTGAGAGGATACAAACGTGTAAGACCCCAAATTATGGTCACTATATAACCTTCCATTAACAATACGGAGGCCAGAAGATTTACACAAATTTAAGAGTTTTGACCCGAAATTGTTACTTTTAACATCTAAAGAGGCCCTGGGGAGATGCTTATCGGGAACATATTCAATATCATCAATATCTGGGGACAAAGTATCGCAAAATATGAAATCGTGTTTCAACCCCACTCTGCTATTAAAATCTCCCGTGATAAATACCAAACCTAACTCACTGAAATAATTTACATCCGCCTCTAATAACTGAAAAAAGTCTACATTTACAACATTATATGCGGGAGAATTCTCGTCCCACAAGTAAATACCACCTATAAACACATCTCTTTCGAAACGAAAAAAGGTTTTGTCAAGTTTTAACCAGATCAAAGAGTCATGATGAGATTTAACTACCTCAATCCCACAAACTAAGCAGTCCTTTATATATACAGCGACACCTCCACTTTGCCTTCTTGCCTGTCTATGTTTAAACTTTCTGGAAAAATTATGATGTGAAAATCCCTCGATTTTGATATCACTGTCTGATTTCGTCCATGTTTCAAATAAAAATATAATGTCATTGCTCTTAAGCAAATTCAAAAAGTTGAGATCAGACCTTTTGGCTTCACTTAAACCATTGACATTCCAAGATAGTATCTTTAAGTCACACTCTTCGTCCCCCTAATCTCTCACTGCCCTACCATCTATATACAGCGTGTCGTACGATATCCATGCATTTTTCCCTTCCTGCCTCGCTGTTCGCATCCTTGGGATTAACTTTCTTCTCTTTTCGACTACATCTTTGGGAAACTGCTCATTGACGTAACATCCTGAACCCTTTAGCGCTTTACCTTGCCTCTTGATGAATTCTTTTTCTTTATACTCATGAAACTTGGCTACTATCTTTCTATTTCCTGCTTGGTTCTTTGGACCCATTCTATGGACTCGCTCAAAAACAATCTTACGGGCTAAATCTTCTGCTACCTGCATCTTCTCAACGAAAAACTCTCTCAGCTTAACCTCTGTTTCATCATTCCTCTCTCCTTCTTTTTCAGGGATATTAGTAAAAACTAGATTATTCCTCATAGACTGAGCTTGGAGATAAGTAACCTCTTCTTTTAATGCAGATTTCTCCTTCTCTAAAATTGTGACTTTTTCTTGCATTGTTCCTAGTAAAAAATCCCCAGATTCAACCTTTTCCTCTAGCGTGTTAAGTCTCTGGCCTGATGCTGAGGTCTTCTCCTCCATAATTGACCATAATTTTTTCAAATCTCTATCAAAACCTGCTACACGTTCTTTAAGTTCTTCAAGGGCATCTAATCTTCGATCCATATTAGATAGTCTTGTTTCAATTCCTTTCAGACAAGTCATAATATCCTCATTCGTAGGCTGACTGGACTGATCAGCCCGCTGATTACCTGATGCCATCCCGTCTGTATTCAAATCCTGATCGAGGCACTTAAATACGTTATCATTTAATAATTCCGAATAGTTCAATGAGTTTATCATGGTTACTCAATAAAAATGTTTTCTTTCACAGAATGTTTTCATTGTTGAACCTCATAACTGCATGCTTGTTGATAAAGCATGTTTCAAAATCAAATTTACATTTAGTAATGACATTCTACAGACTTGTCTAAAAAAGTAGACAACAGGACCGAGAGGGTACGTCTAATTTCACTTGCAGTAACTTTATTATTTTACTTTTACGAAAGGAAAATCGAACTGAATGAAGTGATTTCAATGCTAGCAGGAGAGTATGAGTTTACAAGAGCAAACACAAATGATTTAGGGCAAGTATTCCAGTTGCTAAAATGAATTACGTGGCAATAAAGTGTTAGTGTTGCATCTTTTACAACTTTTATAAGCAAGTTTATCATTTCATGTCATTTATGACAATCCAGGCACAAAAGAATATGAGATAACTGAAGATATCTCTTTTTCATGCTTTTCAATGACCTTGATATGCCTCAGGAATATGTTGGCAGGCTCATCGCACATGATCTAAGCATAGAATACAGACAGGCTTCCCCAATCTGTAGATAGGATTTTTGATTTGTTCTACATTGCTGATGTGATTGAAATCATAATTCGCAGAACAATTCCAGTTCCCTTGTGTCATTACTACGAGAGATTCAAGTATTCAGGGCAAATTTGTTGATATCTGTTTTTAGCTGAGTTCCAAGCAGACAGCTTTAGCAGAGTCGTGCTGACAGTGTTTGCAAGAACAAAATAGCGAATGCTGACAACATTCATGAGACAATTTGGATATGTTGGTCAAAAGCGTTCACCTTAGTGGCAGTGCACCGCATGTAGACAAATTCAGAAAGGTTAGGCAACAAATATGGCCCCTGAACATACTGGCTATTCATATGCTCTTGATTTGCATAGGAACATCCCTAGAATTGGTGTCTTTTGCCTTTGCTACAAGACAAGTTCGTAAGCCTTTGCAGACCAAGGGGTCTGCAAAGGGCTCTCAGAAAAAGAGTACATGGCAACATCATTTTGGAAAGAATGTATTACTATGCAAAAGTGAGATATGCACTTTTCAAAGAAAATCTGATTATCTACACGTGAAATATGCATTCAGTGGAAATGTTTGAGAAATTTCTATTGGTGTATACTACATTAAGTTTTAATATTTGTTTAATCCATTACCGAACGACAATATTTTAGGCTTGTCCAAATTAAAAATATTTGCAGACGACATAATAAAAGTGACTGAAAGTTTGAAATTTGCTTTGTGAAGGGTAGAAAACATTGTGGGAAACCAGCATTATCTTCTTTTCTCACAATGTTTTCTAAAGGCGTCTTCTCAGGGTAGTCAAATGTAGGGATTGTGCGGTAATGGGATAAAATAATTAAAAATCACACTGTAGAACATACTGAATAAAGTTGAATTTTTTATACTTCTGGCTGTGATATTAGCAAATGTTTCTGTTGTAATATGTTACCAAAGTCACATGTCGGTGTTTGGTATAGATGTTTAAATTATCAAAACAAGGAGGGATTTTTGTGGCCTAAAACATATTCTATGGGTGTATCAGTGATATTTGCTGGATGTAAACTTGACTTTCTAGAAGGATTCTAGGAGATATTTACCTGTACCCATTCGCGCCTATTGTCAACTTTTGTAGACAAAAATGAAAACTGCAGTTGACAAGAAAATTATTTGTCAATCGATAAAAGTTAACTCATATAATTATAGCAATTATACTCTGATTTTCACAACTTTTGACAAAAATCGTGTAAAATGAAAATTTCGGCGTAAATGGGTTTATATTTCCAACTCTGTACTATACGGAACAAAATGGTTGCTAGCCGGCCCTGGATGCTAACCTGCCCTAAAAAATCAATGCTTTTCAAAATATTGTGGAGAGAGAAGAAAATAGTTTTTCTCCCTTGCTTTCTTTCTTTTTTCAAAAACAAAATTTTATGACATCATTTAATGCATTGTGCCTATTAATACAGGAAAAAGAGTTTTTTCTTATTAATCAGTGTTACTTTTTATAAGCATACCTTTTTGTTTAACCCTTCACCGCTCATTGATCACTTATAATAACCTTGAATAGTGCTTGAATAACCTTGAAGACTTTTGAAAACATCGTTTTCTGCCCTGTCAAAGAAAATTGTGTCATTTGAGCCACTATGAGATGTTTTCAATTTGGATAGATATAAAACTTTGCCATGTGATAAAGGGTTGAGATAGTTAATTTAGACAAAAAAGTACATGATATTAAAGCAGTTTTGCGCAAGTTGGAAACAGTGTTTAGCATAATGCAATTACTGCAGTACTTTATTGTATGACTTTAAGCCAACCACATGGGACAGAGCACCTTCAGACATTAATCTTAAAGAGGCTGACCTTCTGTAAAAGAGAATCAGTCTCTGTCAAACTGATGATATATCAAAAGATGTGGCTTATTGTTCCAAATTTCTAAATGGACTGTTGTCAAATTCAAAAATGTTATAATCATTACAATTATAAGATGCTATTGCCAAAATCTTTGGGACAGAAACAGTGAATCTTGGCTGCATCTTAAGAAAGGCATGTAGTCCTGGAGACGAGAAGACAAGAGAAAATGACTACCGATCACTTAGATTCCTTCGGTTAGAATCTCAAAGAGAGTATTTTGTCTAAACTCAAAAAGAAAGGAGCCACGCTTTGTCAAAAGGGAGTCTTATACATTTACAGAAAGTATCTATCCACGCCAGCATGCGCAGTGGGCGCACGCTGGCGTGGGTCGATACTTTTAGCTATTGATCAGCTTTCTGTATGTCCAAGGACTATTGTACCTCATGATGAAGTAAGTTGTCAAACAAAATAATGGTTACCATGATTACCTCGCGGCTTACCTGTACGTTCTCTCTTTTTCTCTCTCTTCAATTCTCCCCCGCTCTCTCTCTCTCTCTCTCCTCCTGGCTTACCTGTACGATCTCTCTCTTTCTCTCTCTCCCCTTCTCACCCGCTCTCTCTCTCCTCCTGGCTTACCTGAACGCTCTCTCTCTCTCTGTCTTTCTCTCTCTTTGAGAGAGAGAGAGAGAAAGAAACAAAGAAAATAAAAGAGAGAGAGAGAGAGAGAGAGACAAAGAAAGAAAGAGAGAGAAGATTTGAAAGAAAAAGAAAGAGAGCCAAAGTTGGGGATAGGGGCAAGGCCTTAAGAATGGCGTTTGCAAACATCGTGATAAACAGAGCAAACCCCTCATATCTCACGTTTCAAATGTTTTTTTTTTTCCAAACAATTTTCCTTTCTCCACAATAATCGCATGTCTTTCAAAGCCAGATTATTACATGACAATTCTTGTTAATAAAGTGTTCATTTTTCACAAGAAGAAATACGAAGAAAGGAGCTAATATTTCTTTATTTTTTTTCATCGATATCGGGTATGCCTAATGTTCACTTCTTTTGTTCTGTTAGTTTAAACAGTTAGTACCCCGGGCTACGTCTATCAACATGCCATTACGGGTTTCTAGGGCTTAACGTTTTAATGCTATATATAGTTGTTGGATGAATTACTATTTCGTTTGAATTTTAAAACAGAATTTAAGAATTTGTTTGGTTTCGGGGACAGACGGGCGTTTATAAGTTCATTTTATGTAATCGTTTAATTAAATCAATTTACTAGAGTAGATAAACAAAAGCTGAAATAAAGTAAAACATTTATTGTTTTTGAATAACTGTTGAGGTGTCGACAAAAACGTGTTTCGTTTTCAAAATGAACAAACCGTATGGTCGTCTTGTAAATTGTGAATAAAACTTGCATATTCTACATACAATTAAGCCTTATACTTGGCATAAAGGTGAGCTCCACAAAAGTGGTGCTCCCTTGTTTTTCCCAAATGGCCTCGCCCTGTCCCCACCCCGTCCTTCCCAAATGTCACCGCCCGTCCCACCCCACCCCACCCCACCCCACCGAGAGAGAGAGAGAGAGAGAGAGAGAGAGAGAGAGAGAGAGAGAGAGAGAGAGAGAGAGAGAGAGAGAGAGAGAGAGAGAGAGAGAGAGAGAGAGAGAGAGAGAGAGAGAGAGAGAGAGAGAGAGAGAGAGAGAGCTGTTAAGTGTAGGGAGGAATAACGAGAGCTATTACTAAACATGATTAAATCCCCAAGGTTTTTGTCACAAAAACAGATCTTTGTCACAGAATGCAGTATGGTTTATTGCAAAAGCAAGAGTTGAACAATTTTAAGGGGATATAATTCCCTAACAAATCGCGACCAGGGTTATAAAAATCGCACATGCACAATTTCATGTATATTGGAACTCTGTGTGTCAATTTGAGTTCAGTACGTTAACAACCTTACTGCTCCGGACAAAATTGTGTCTGTGGACAGACGGACGGACGGACAGCCATGACGATTCCAGTATATAACCCCTTCCACTTTGTTGTGGGGGTATAATGACTATCATAAACCATTACATACGAACAATGAAAGTTTGCAATTGATCCGTAACTGAAATGCAAATCGCATCTTGCGGGATTCCAACCCATACGGACACATATCCTCGTTTTTCAAGGTTTTCAATACCAATGCCATAACAACTGAGCTAAGAGATATCTCCCTTACGCAGTTGTTAGGTAATCCATTAAAATTGGGACGAAGACATGCATTGAGGAGTGGTCTTCCATAACACCATGCAAAGAAATTGCCCGATCCGGAGATCGAACCCTTGACCCCATGTTCTTAAGGCCTGCACGCTACAGACTCAGCTACTGGGGCTCGGCTGGTACAATATTTACACGTTGAAGATAACAGAACAGAGTCAATAGAAAACAAGAGAAAAAGAAGACGCAAGGGCGTCAAGGTCGCCCGAAAACTGACAAAAATGCATGTATATCAGTATAACTTGGAAAAAATAAGTGTGTGTCGGCATTACATGAAATACTTCATGTTTTCCGACGGAATAATGGAAAAGATAAGTACAAATTACGTTGTTTACGTTGAAAAACCAAAAACCGTTGACATACAAGAATTCAAACATCACCAAAACGATCTGCTGCTGAGCGCGCCTAAATATGGTATTGCAAATGTTGTGCATCAGGACCAGACAGCACGCCATGTGCATTCTGATCGCTAATCCACAAAGTCTGAAAAATGAACGGTTCGAACTACTCAATCTTCAGCTTTTCTTTCCTGAAAATTTTTCAATTACATTCATAAATACGAGGAAAGTCTGATAACATTTCGAATATCTGAAATTTAAAAAAAAAAAAAGATTTCATGTACAATGTACATTTATACAAATAATCAACTGCGAATGATAAAACATATACATGTATACTGATAATTGCAACCAAATTCTGTATGTGAAGTTTCTGAGGACAGTGTAGATTAAGATCGGATATTGCTAAACATGTAAGCTGGCATGTAAACTGATTAATGTAACCAAAGCCATTCAGTGAAACATCTGAGGACGGTGTAGATCAAGATCAGACTTACCAAAATTACAATCTGATCCTAGATTCACGCAATCTAATGTATATAAGATGATACATGTAACCAAAGCCGATCAGTGAAATATCTGAAGAGGGTGTAGATCAAGATCAGACTTACCAAAATTGAAGTCTGATCCTAGATTCACGCAGTCTAATGCATGTAAGCTGATATTTAAATCAAGTTATTATCCATTTAAAATTCAATCTGAACTGTAAGACGGGTGTTGGGTGCATTATATTGTACTTGTTCGAACTTGGTAATTTTTCTATTTCCCCTTCTGAGATTACCTGCTTACAGAAGGAAATATTGCTACAAATATATTTTTTTAACCGTAAAAACTTTATTTTTCAATATTTCTGTAGATATACCCTAGGAAAGATATATGAGTACAAATACACACGTTTGAAATCGTACATATTTACTTTATATAGTAACAAATGTATAATGTCTATTGCGTACTTTCTTTTCCATTGCGCCAGTCCCGCACAAAGGAAATTTAACCTTTCCCAAACAATCCCTGGTTTTTACGGATCTAGAATAGTAGCCTTTTGAAAATATTGTGGGAAAAGAAGAAAATGCTGGTAACCAGCATTTACTGCTTTTCCCACAATGTTTTCTACCCAATCATAGACAGAAATCATCTTTTCAGAAATTTCGTCTGCTAATGCGTTCAATTTGGTCTAGTCCAAAAGTTTGTCGTTTGGAAAGGGTTAAAAGGTTTTAACATTTGTACGTATAAGCATTCTAATCATTTTCTTCAATTAACTACCCATAGGAAATTACATTAAAGACCTGTAACACTTTAGGTACAATATACTGTTGGTAAATTTTTTCATTTTGCCATCTAGGAATAGGTGCATAAAGGAAAAATATCACTACAAGTGCATTTTTTTTCAGCGCTACAAAAACATAATTTTTGGTTTTTACTTGTAAATTACCTTTAATGGGTAGAAAAAAAAGCATGTTTCAAATCATTGTTGTTATTTTATTTAATAAACAGGCATAATATATTTCCATGCGTATTTTCTTTTCCATTCCGTCCATTGCTCTAAAATATTTCCATTCCGCTCTTTAGGCCTACCGGTAAAGAGTCATTATCTCCCGCTAGATGGCATTCTATAAATACTCGAATCATCGAAGAATATGACATGCGCAGACAACGGTAAAGAGTAGGAGCAGTTTTGCATTTCCATTGGTTCCTACGATCATGTGACTGGACGAGTTCATTTGCGTTAAAAATAGATGCATTCTGCACAAGAACATTAATTGTTTCACAAAATGTTGCGCAGCAGACCGTTAATAATTCTTTCACGATTCTTTATCGGTTTAAAAACAAGTAAACAACCTCAAAAAAGGTGAAGAAAACCCCATACAACAATTTCACAAACATTCACACCTATTTTACCAAATTAAACCTGGCGAATATGATGAAAGATTTCAACCGGAAGTACCTTCACTCTCCATGAACATCTCTTCTGAACTATATTAAATATAATGTCGCCGGCTTCTGCCGGGCGACCAATCACAGCTAAAATAGCAGACATAAAACATACCGGTTTTAAAGCTTGTTAACCGAAAAGCAAAAATTTTAGGCTTGTCAAAATTGAAAGCATTTGCAGACGAAAAAATAAGTGTTGCTGAAAAAATCGAATCTGTCTTTGACAAGGTAAAACAAGTTGTGAGAAAAGCAGAGAGTTAAAGCTACCAGAATATATTTTGTTTATTTCTCGCAGTGTTTTCAGAAAACCTTTTTCCTAATGTGGATAAATCTAGGATTGTGTTATAAGAAGTAAGCACTGTAACAAAAGCAGACCGGAGTTACAGCAATTATAAACCACCGCTAGAATAGCAATCTAGAGTCCATGTGATCGTAAAACTCTCTAAATATAGCAGACAAGGACTAGGGATAGGGCAAATGTTCTCTCTGAGATGGGAAGAGAGAGGGGGGCGGGAAAGAAAGAGAGATAAGGAGAGAGAGAGAGAGAGAGAGAGATAGAGAGAGAGAGAGAGAGGGGGAGAAAGAGAGATGAGAGAGAGAGAAAGGAAGAAAGAGAATGCATAGGTAATAGTACGGTCACAAATCAGTAAATGCCACCTGCCGGCGTGGTAATTGCCAGTTTTTTACTCGAATTCAGCCGGTGGCATATCAATGGCAGCTTGGTGGCAGGCACAATCGGCAGGCAGCAGGCGGCATTTGAGACGCCGCCAGGACGCCGCTGAAGTTTTAAGAAAAAGTTAAAATTCTGTCTTCCACCAGACGATTTTTCCAATTGTGCCTGTCGTCTGGGCGCCGGGCGGGCGCATTTCATAGTCGCACAGGGTCTATCAAGCGGCAGAAGGGCTGCAGCGCAATTTTTACTCGGTCGTCACGGGGTTCGAGGGCCTTCAATCTTCGGCCAGCGATCGGTAGGAACTAACTGCCACTCTCCAGCATCCGGCCTGCTACCGTAATGCCACCGTGCGATTTCAAAATATCTGCCCGCGGCAGGGCGAAGATTGAACAGCATATGGAAGGCGACTGTCGGTGTTGGTAGGTGGTAGGACGGCGATCTCTAAATATAGCAGACAAGGACTAGGGATAGAGCAAATGTTCTCTCTGAGATGGGGAGAGAGAGGTAACTGGGAAAGAAAGAGAGATAAGGAGAGATAAGGAGAGATGGGGAGAAAGGGAGATGAGAGAGAGAGAAAGGAAGAGAGAGAATGCATAGTTAATAGTACGGTCTCAAATCAGTAAATGCCACCTGTCGGCGTGGCAACTGCCGGTTTTCACTCAAATTCAGCTGGTGGCAGCTCGATGCAAGCTCGGTGGCAGGCACAATCGGCAATGTGTTTTCTTTCTCCTGAAAAATCATGAAAAATGACTTAGCATAGTATTGCATTCAGCAGTCGAAATGTCTATTTATTCATTGCTATCTGTACAGAGAAGTAGGCCAAAAACATGCACATTAAGCAACGTCGATAAACGTCGAATTTTGACTCTTTCTTTACCAAAACATCTGCAGACAATATATTCATAATTATGCAAATGAACTTAGACTCTCTGATCGGGTGAATAAACATTGTGGGAGAAGAAGAAAATGTTGGTTACCAGCATTTTCTGCTTTTTCCTAAATATTGTCAAAGTTTCGTTGGAATTATGCTGTAAAGAGTTAAGCAAGAATTTGTCTTGCGCATCTCAAATGGGAATTTCAAAGGAAAAGAGAAAGATTGCGGTTTTGACGAAGAGAATACCAGATTACAACTCTTTTAATTATATCAACAATCGGAAAGATAGACAATGGGAAAAGAAGCCAGACATTATTGAAGGTGACGGAAGAGATGGTGACCTTATCAATAGATAAATTTTTACAGAACAGGTACAGCAAACAAAACCGCAACGCCGAAAAAATTCAATATGACATTGTAACTTGTGTTTTCTTTTTCGAAGTGGAAGCATACGCATTAAAGGAATGGAAAAGAGTTGTATTTCATGCAAAAAAGATATACTCGTACTGTGAAGATTTACAACTCATGCACATGCAAACATTTTGCTGCGAATAGGCCAGGGTCAAGGTTAGAAATAAGTGAGTAAGGTAGGTTTTGTATGCAATTTTGATAAGAAGAGTAGTTATTTCACCCATGAATCGTGTTAGATTAAGGAAAACAAGCATTTGGTTTGCTTGTGAAACAGGGAGTCATGACCTTCCCTTCTTTGTTCTATAGTTTTGACCCAAAATGCGAAAGTGAGGGGTCATGGGGCTCGCGGCTGTTTTTAGCGGTGAAAACCAGGGTAGGGTCAGGACACGAAATATTACGAAAAATAGGCATGATTAGTTGCCATTTTAGATTTTATCCCCAGATTATGTGTTGTTTCGAGTTTCAGTTTAGCTTGGTATTTTCGGGCTAGCTTCCTGGTTTTGCATTTTGTGAATTTGGGAATATAGGCTAAATCTTTCTTTTTTTTCTTTCAAATGCCCTCTTGAGATCCTCTGGACAAATTGGTACTTAACTTTTTACAACATTATCCTGACTTTTAACGGACCATAACATAGAAAAATCTCTTTGGAAATACTGAGTAAAAAGCAGATTTTTTCTTTTTACCCGATCATAGAGCTCAAAGTCATTTGCATAATTATGGATATATTGTCTGTAGATGTTTTGTTACTGGTCTTGATCACCCCTGGGGACTGTAGTCCTGGAGACGAGAAGACAAGACACCGGTCACTTAGATTCCTTCGGTTAGAATCTCAAAGAGAGTATTTTGTCTAAACTCAAAAAGAAAGGAGCCACGCTTTGTCAAAAGGGAGTCTTATACATTTACAGAAAGTATCTATCCACGCCAGCATGCGCAGTGGGGGCACGCTGGCGTGGGTCGATACCTTTAGCTATTGATCAGCTTTCTGTATGTCCAAGGACTATTGTACCTCATGATGAAGTAAGTTGTCAAACAAAATAATGGTTACCATGATTACCTCGCGGCTTACCTGTACGTTCTCTCTCTTTCTCTCTCTCCCCTTCTCCCCCGATCTCTCTCTCCTCCTGGCTTACCTGAACGCTCTCTCTCTCTCTCTCTGTTTTTCTCTCTCTTTGAGAGAGAGAGAGAGAGAGAGAAAGAAACAAAGAAAATAAAAGAGAGAGAGAGAGAGAGAGAGAGAAAGAGGGAAACAAAGAAGGAAAGAGAGAGAAGATTTAAAAGAAAAAGAAAGAGAGCCAAAGTTGGGGATAGGGGCAAGGCCTTAAGAATGGCGTTTGCAAACATCGTGATAAACAGAGCAAACCCCTCATTCCTCACGTTTCAAATGTGTTTTTTTTTCAAAACAATTTTCCTTTCTCCACAATAATCGCATGTCTTTCAAAGCCAGATAATTACATGACAATTCTTGTTAATAAAGTGTTCATTTTTCACAAGAAGAAATACGAAGAAAGGAGCTAATATTTCTTTTTTTTTTTTTCGTCGATATCGGGTATGCGTAATGTTCACTTCCTTTGTTCTGTTAGTTTAAACAGTTAGTACCCCGGGCTACGTCTATCAACATGCCATTACGGGTTTCTAGGGCTTAACGTTTTAATGCTATATATAGTTGTTGGATGAATTACTATTTCGTTTGAATTTTAAAACAGAATTTAAGAATTTGTTTGGTTTCGGGGACAGACGGGCGTTTATAAGTTCATTTTATGTAATCGTTTAATTAAATCAATTTACTAGAGTAGATAAACAAAAGCTGAAATAAAGTAAAACATTTATTGTTTTTGAATAACTGTTGAGGTGTCGACAAAAACGTGTTTCGTTTTCAAAATGAACAAACCGTATGGTCGTCTTGTAAATTGTGAATAAAACTTGCATATTTTACATACAATTAAGCCTTATACTTGGCATAAAGGTGAGCTCCACAAAAGTGGTGCTCCCTTGTTTTTCCCAAATGGCTCCGCCCCGTCCCCGCCCCGTCCTTCCCAAATGTCACCGCCCGTCCCACCCCACAGAGAGAGAGAGAGAGAGAGAGAGAGAGAGAGGGCCGACACTTACCGCGTCGTGAGGACAAATCAACGCTCTCAGACCCTCGTCGTGAGGACACTATGGGAAAGTGAGGACACAATTTTTGTCCTCACTATTACTATGTCTATTTACATTCCGCATAGTTCAAAATGGATTTTTAAAACTTTTTTTTGCTGTGAGGACACAAGTCCTCATAGTCATTTCTCTCACTCTCTTGACCGTGAGGTGAATTTTCAATTCTAATGTTGAGTAGAATTGGACGGATACCAGTCACTTACTCCGTGGATCAAAGGATGGGTACCAGACGGAACCGGATGTGCATATATGCTTTGATGGCGGGATGAAATTGAAGCGAAATACTGAAATAAAGGTAATTATTTCCATAATTTACTTTTATATTTGTACAGGATATCGATTTTATCCATGAATTGTTGATTTTTTATTGAATTTCTACCAGTTTCGACGAGTACAAGCCAGATTAATTCAGTATGAGTGGAAAATGTGAAGAATGTTTCTTGCTTCGTTGTGTCATCGTACGTAGTGTTCCAAAATTCAATCGATGCTCTCATGATAGCCTTGAGTGTTCGAATTCCGTGATGATAAGGGAACATCAAAATAGAACAAAGAGTTTCGAGAGGAATAGTAAGAAGAAAGTGCTTGTCTGCATAAAATAATCCTTTCTGATCGTTTTCATGTAAAAAAATTGATGTTAATTTCAACAGTCAGCCGCTTAAAAACGAACATGCCGTTGCCCTCCTTGAGCCAAAATGGCGTGACCAAATATCTGGCAGCTCGGCAATAATACTTTAATTTCTTTTTGAAATGGCATGATAAAAATTTAAGGCATAGACAAAACAACACACATTTTTCGTTAAAATGATTCTTTTGACCACTTGTTAGCTCATACTGTAAATTTATCAATGGGTATACCCTATTACCCTACAGAATCTACGTGCGGACAGGAAGAGTTAAATCCACGGACTGAAGTACTAAACTGTATTACGCTCAGTACAATGCAAATGACAAAATTTTAGACTTGTCCAAACTGAAAGCATTTGTAGATGAGAAGATAAAAGTTACTCAAAAATTGAAAGTTGACTTCAGAAGAGTAGAAAACATTGTGGGAAAAGGAGAAAATTCTGATTACCAGCATTTTCTCCTTTTCCCAAAATGTTTTCAGAAGGTTTCTTCCTATGGGTCGTAAAAACCAGGGATTGTTTGGTAAAGGGTTAAGTCTTTTCCAAATGAAAGAAATTTGGACCAGTCCAAATTGAAAGGATTTGAAAATTACAAGAAGTACCGGACTCAAAAACACAATTTTGTTTCAAGTTGTAATTACCATGAACAGGCCCGTAGGAACGGGGGGCTAGGGGGGGGCTCAGCCCCCCCCCCCAATAATTTTGAAAATCATAGTAACTAAAATACGAGTTCTTAGCGCAATGAAACTACCACGCAAAAAACCTCAGTATTTCGAAGTTAGCCCCCCCAATCTTGAAATCCTTCCTACGTCGCTGATGAATTATTTGGTAAAAGGTTAAATAGTCGAATCATATTGCAAGGATACTTTCTGGCCATAAATGATGAGTCATCACAAAAGAGAATTAGATTGTAATGCTTGCTAATCAAATCTAAATTATACAAGAAAAAGTTGATGCAAAGCATCAAAGTCGCCGCAAAAAAAATTGTTTAATGCTTCAAGAAAGCCAGGGCAAGTAAGTAAATGTCAGTTTTCATCAGCAGATTTTTTAACACTGTGACATTATGAAATTATGTGAATAGTAACCTATATCAAAGCTTGTACTTCTGTTACAGTATCTAATACCCTAGCACAGCGCTCTCTTAGCTCTTTTCCAAACGACAAATATCAGACTCCAGGGATCATTCTGGTTGGACATATATATGAGAGAAAATGTTCCATTTGCTCAAAATTTATGAGAGATTTCAAATTTTAATGAGATTTTTTATGTTTCATTTTTCAGGAATCGAACTCTTCTCCAAACGACAAATCCAAATCTCTTTAAGACACTATTTTAAAAGTGACTACTTTCTCTGAAATGAGAGAAAACAATGTTGGAAAAGGATAAACTGCTCAATTTGAGCAATTTATCCTTTTCCCACATTGTTTTCATAAGTCTTATAACTAAAAAGCAGTGTCAACATTTTTTCAAAATAAGTCTTGACATCTGGCTCTGCAGATCTACATGTATAATCAGTGATGTCGAAGTGTGGTTGTACGAAAATAGTCAGTTCCAATCACAGGTGAACGGCGACGACAATATAAATCCTGTATTACACACCAAAATATACTTTGTTCTCCTTTCTCCGTTCACCTAAGCATAAATAAGCTCACAAAATTTACATTTTCAGTCAAGGAATCAAAATTTTCGTGTTATGATCAAATATAAATCTGAATCAAACTTGTAACTGAAAAAAAAAGAAATTACATAAAAGGTTCGATCCGAGGATGTTTTCAAACCTACCTCGCCAACCTGGATAGTATGGCCACTTTCTCATTTTTCCATTCATTTTATTGAATATCAAGGCTAGTCGCTAAAGACTGATGAATATTCAACACTTCAGTTCTGACAGACTAGCTTATTCTTACTATAGGGTAAATAAAACAGATTTAGGTGTATTCAATGTTGAAAAAATTTGAAAATTTACTTTTATTGTTTCTAATGAAATATTTTCTTTCAAACTGTGAAAATCTTATTCTTTTGTTGCATTTATGCGTCTTATTCGGTAGAAAAATACCATCAATGCAGGGTAGGATGTTATGCATAATATCTGACAGAGTACAATAGAGCCCAGGTGGAATAAAACGTCACGAGTGGTTATTCCTTCCGCATAATCTCAACAATAGTGACAGTGCATTTCGTTTTTTGAATTATCAAAGCGCAACCACCCATGTAACTTTAGCCACTTTTCGTTAAATTTGACTGTTTTTTGGGGGTATCGAGGGATCTAAAGAAGTACCGGTGTCATCGTTTGACTTGGTCGGCGATTTATCATATTTATCTGGGCTTTCAGCACTCTCATCAGTCTCGACTTGTGAGTTTGTAAGAAAACTGGTCATTGTATTACAAGATTTTATATGGTTCGATTCTACTTTCCTCTTCTTGGGAGGCATTTTCCTTGCAAAGTGCCTGACACAGAACTGCAGACAACCTCAACACGAACTGCATTCGTACGCAACATCACGGTCCGCTAATGATAAGGAAAAACACCGAACAAGCCGAATGTTGCAAATGGTAATCTGCTTCACATATTTTGTTTTACAACGCGGGAAACCAGTGTATAGACGAGTTTATTGTGCGATTTTCCGCTATGTAAGGACTGACACTCGAGTTCTATCCCTATCATCTGCCAAAAATTGGTATGCGAGATTTTGTTTCAATTGAGATTTAGAAATGCGATTTTTGCAATTTTAATGAGAGAATCTCGCGATTTCGCGGCCCAAAATGATCCCTGAGACTCTTCCAAATTCAAAGAGTTGGCAGATGACAATTTAAAAACTGCAAAAATGGTGGAAAATTCGCTAGTAGTGGGGAAAAAGTATTTATTAAAGAAGAAATTGCTTATAACGAGCAATTTCTCCTTATCCAACATGTTTTGACAAAAGAATTTGATAGCACACATGTGATAATCCGTGTTTGTTTGGGAAAGTGGTGAAAGCAGGGTTAAGTTACTAAAATGTTGCTGTC
The DNA here is from genome assembly GCA_943736015.1 of Tridacna crocea. Lineage (NCBI taxonomy): Eukaryota > Metazoa > Mollusca > Bivalvia > Cardiida > Cardiidae > Tridacna > Tridacna crocea. The sequence continues at coordinate 16,470,543 of OX031057.1, read as the reverse complement.
CTAGGAAAGTATGATTCAAGAGGACGTATTAAGTTTGCAAGGCATGCTTTCAATTTAAACAAGTCTAAGACTATAGTGTTTGGTGAACAGTGTTCATAAAGAATCATGGTTTTGCATCGCGCTTTATCATTATGAACAACACAGCGAAAAAGTGGCCTCTCTCCAGGTTTTTTTCCACAAATTAAATTTATGCAGAGCTCGTTGAGAAATAAACAAAGGAGTTCTAAACTATCTTTGTTGTAAAAACTAAACTTAGAAATAAGTAACCAATAATGGTCAGATACAATCATAACCATCATACCCGTTCTTCGGCGGAATTTAGCACAATTTCAGCAATGCACAATTTTAGCAGTGGTCATTCAACAAAAAACACACAAATAGTAGGAAAAACTATCTACAAAATAATCAAAATGACTATTAAATCTGTGCACGAAGTTTGTACGAAATGACCAACTGGGTACGAAATGACCAAAATTGAAAGTATAAGTAGGTACGAAATGACCAAAATCGTACGAAATGACCTAAGTACGAATTAACAAGTTACGAAATGACAGGAAACCTTACAGCTTTGACCAATGGAAACAAGGCATTTATGTGGACGAGTCCATTTCTCACGAATAGCGACAATAAAAGAAATAATTAGGCTGTTTTTTGATGTTGTAAGTATTAATAGAACAAAAATAGTATCGTATTGCAATTTCGTAGTTTAAGAATGAATTAAAAAGCCAGTTTAAGGCGAAGTAAGGTTAGAAAGATTCCTTGTTAACCTAACACCCCTATAAAAACGAAATTCCCACTATCCATGTCCTAACTCGAAAAACTATTAAAAATATAGTCGCGGGCTTCTGCACGGCGACTAATAATAAGCAATCAAATCTAAATTATATAATAAGCAATCATCTTTCGGTAACTCTAGGCTGTGTTACTCTTTACCAGACAATCTCGAGTTTTCTTGATGGTGAGAAAAAAGCCACTGAAAACACTGTGGGAAAAGCTGAAATGATGGTAACCAGCATTTTCCCTTTTCCTACAATGTGTTCTGCCCTCCAATAGCAAGTTTTAATCTTAGAACCAAGTTAATTTTTTTGTCTGCAAATCCTTCAGTTTGGACCAGTCTAAGATAATTATGTTGTTTGGAAAAGTGTTAAATAAAGTCTGCTGTAACCTGCACTAATTTATCGATTGCTGTCCTGGATAGTTTAACCTCATTATCTCCCACTAGATGGCATTCTATAAATATTCATTTATCTAATATGGGCATCCTGGGTACTGAACCGAATCACTTTCCTACGAGACAACCGTTACTTTGAATTTAAAATTTGAATAAAGGTTAATCAATAAAACCCTACCTCATGCAATTTACTCAGCTATTATCAGCAGTTTAGAGAAATCTGAAGCTAAAGCAGGTCTCATTTCTCCTCAAATGTATTGAAAAAAAATTATTTTCAACATTGCTACTTTAAGCGTAATATTACAGTCAGCCCGCTTTCTGGGCTAGTGATGCGTCATATAAGACAGTCGAATCTTCAAAAAATATGACATGCGCAGACAACAAGTTTAATCTGTAAAAGTTTATCATCTTGCTATACCGTGTTTTGGTGTGTATAACACGCATGTTTTTTCAGCTCTGAATAATTTCAAACTGGGGACTGCGTGTTATACACTACAATAGGCAAAACCATGTTTTTTTCCTCCTTCAAAATCGGTCGTATACCTGTTCAAAGCGGGGGGTGGGGGGTGTTACAAAACGGCCAAAGTTCTCTCGCCACAACTTTCGTCATCATCCCATTTCAACTTTAATCGATTTAAAAAAAAAAAAGATTGTGTTTTAATTTTGTTAAAATGTACTTGCACATTCTTAATTTGTGGATTAGGGATCGTAATTTCCCGATTCTATCAGCCATTTTGGCAATGGCAAAAGTATCCCGGAATGATAAATATTGATTTACTTTTATTGTCTGATTCGTCTCATATTTTTTTTTATTCTTTGCTAATAGCTAAAATTGAACAATTATAAAAGAGTAAAACAATGATTCAGAAAGAAATGAATGATTTAAAAAGAATTATCGCTACTTTTTACAAAAACCGTGATTTACATCATAGAGATCTATGTTTATTTCACACCTGTCACATTTGTCGATCGAGGTGAGAAAATAGGAGATTAACTACGATATTGTCTTCAGTTCAATGTGTGAATTTGCAAATGTCATAAGCTGGCATGTTTTTATAATCCCCCGAGTACACATCGAATCATTACCATTTCCACTTTGATTAAAAATGGTTATTTCCCTTTGATAAAGTACCGCCATTTACAGTTTTTCAAGATAGCGACCTAAGCTTCACATATTATGATATTTTGGTCAATTTTTGATGCGTGTTATACATCCGAACAACCTTTTTTACTCGGATCTGATGCTGAAAAATGCCTGCGTGTTATACATGCCTGCGTGCTATACACAGCGTTTTACGGTAAATCATTTAAAAGTGGGTATGTACTGTGTTGGAAAATACACACTGCAGTCACAACCCTTACCTCGACTATCAACTAATAAATGCTTTATAATTTCTTTTTAGATCTGAAATGCCAGTGCTGAAGAAAAAGCGCTGGTCCGAGGTCCGGGACCTACTGTAGGGCTCTGTACTGGTACTTGATATATATCGAAAACCGGTATTTTACATTCAATAGATATATCGGATCGAATGTTTCTGTATCGAACAAAATATCGATCATCAAAAGAAAATAAAAGTAAAGCATATAAATACCCAATTTAGTTGTTTTTAACGGCGAAATTCATTACGAGTTTACTTTAGGTAATCTCTAAAGTCGAGTAGTAGAGGTAGGTGTGGCTACCTGGGAAACTTAAAACCAATCGAAATGCGTCATTCTTTATTACTTGCCCTGTACCCATTACACAATGGATGACAATTAGCTAATACCCCTATTCTCGTTCCCCCGTCATGTTGTTTGAAATCTGCAAATTATGCATCAATCAGCAGATTGCAGACAGATTTATGCTGATAATTGGTCAATATAGTTGATTAAAGAAAGGTAATGAACATCTCGTGATGTGATCGAGAGGTAGCGATGGAAATAATTGAAGCCGTGACCTTTCAACCTTCCTAAGATTTTATTTGGTCGATCTTTTAATATTGCCGAAAAATGTGGTTCGAAAATCAAATCTCTTTTTCCGTTAGTTTATCTGAAATCAGTGTTCCGACTCGCGTAAATTATTGTGTAAATCATTTTATATACTTGAAATTTGCATTACAAATGTTAATCACACGCGAGACCTCACGTAAGAAAAAACATGGACAAAAAAGGCCATTATCTGTTTATCATGAGTAAAATAACAGGTTTTGATGCTACATGTAGTTCTAATCCTTATTGAGAAATCTATGTCGAATCATGCAAACATACCTATCCAGAAATTAACACGCATGAAAAATTGTTCGGTGAAAAAAAAAACACGGAAACCCATGACACAACAAAATGTCTCCTTGACATTGTCCGATCAGAGTCCTCTTAGACTGTCTTTTCAGCTTTTTAATGAGTAGTAAATGTAGAGAGTTAGAATTCATATTAATTTAGGCCTAAATAATTATGAAATTTCAATGCAATCTAGAAGTGTTAAGTTTGCGGTATTTTGTTTTTCAGGTATGCTGAAAAAAGAACAAACACAATTTTCGCATTTTTTTCTTTCTTTTATTGAAAATTGAAATATCATATGATATATCGAATATCCATCATTTTGTATCGATACAAATATTGTATCGATCAAACTGACCGATACGGAGCCCTAACCTACTGAAATGGAGATCGGACCGGGGGAAAAAAACAAGGCGAGGGTCCGATGGACCTGTCAAAATGGAGGTCAGACCTGCCCAGTCTTCATGGTAAAAAGTCTGATGCCCAGAAATAAATTCAGAATGACTAATTGGGTTGAATTAAGAGTAATAATTCTAATGAAAATTTGAGTCTGTTTGTTTAGGATTATCTTTGTGTGAAAGTGAACTACTTCGAGATTTTTCGGTACACCGGTCGTGTGAGAACGCTATGACATTGACTTATTTAAGTCATTGTAATATCAACAGTTTTCCCTGGTTCCCAGTTTACCTGACATCAGTAATAGTTGCCAGTGGTGAAGCCAGTTAAAATCTATGAATATAACGTCTGCACTTTTTGCTAAAAGCTTACGAAAAATGCATATTTAAACCTTGGTCGTCATCAAATTTGAAACAGAAAACACTGGGAGAAAATAGAACAGAGCTACATAATTAGAGGTAGATAGAAAGTATAAGAACAAAGATAGGGTTGGTTCGTTGAACATCGAATTGAAAGTTGGTCGTGGGTTTCGTCCCACAATGCAACTGTTCAACTCTGACTAACACACACAAAAGAAATATGTGAAATTGCAAATTTTGTTTTGGTCATCATAACAGTGCTAATTGTAAATGCTTCCTATGTGCCTGACGTATATTTGTCTTCAACTGAAGGCACTAAGAGCAAAAGTAAATTGAAATGGTACTCAGTAAGGGATTTTTTGGGGGTGTGTGTGGGGTGGGACAGTGGTCAATTTGGACATGCCCAAGTATACTTCGTACCCTCCTGTTGTAAGGGGCCAGCTATTTCTATCACTATTTTTCAGCCCTGATTGCGCTTTGGAAATCTTTACCCCAGTTTGGTTACTTGTCTTTTTACATCATTCTAAGTCGTCACAATGCCAAAACTGATCAATTTTCTGAATGCATTTGATTTTGAAAAGTGTACTGATTCATCTTTGAATTTTAGAATTGTAAAAAGGGTCAATCAGTAGACCATACGGTTATCTATATTACAGTGAACTAGTGGGCCGTATTTAGATTGACTAAAACTGAAACAGTAAGAGTAATGAATTAGAGTCAAATACCTGTCCTTTCAATCTAAACTTACAAGTAAAGAACAAAAACTGAGTGTTCTAAACTTTTATTTCTTCACAATAGGTGATAATAACAACTTTTACTTAGTCACTTATGGCTTTACATCAGCGTTACTCATTCTTGAGGTTTTTTTTTTCATTCCTACTGATTGGCTGGTTAGTACATTCTTCAGATGGAATTTCACATTTCACAAAGTCCTTTGATTATGCACTTATAAGAAGCTCCCCTAGGTGTTTCAAGCTGAAAATTCTAGGGAAAAAATGTGTCTTATTGTCGTGCATATATGGTAATTGGCCACAATATTTTTGGATTTAGGACGCTATTTGGAAATAAGAAAAACGGCCTCCGTTTCCAGTAACCCTAGCAACTTATTTTTTTAAGCTTGAATTGTGGTGATATTCAGTTGCAAAAACACATTTAAATATTTGGCAAGCATCACAACCTGAAATACCGTGTGACCAGTTCAAGGATACTCACAGAATTTGAACACTCAATGATACTTGATTAAAGACAAAATTCATAAAAACTGGATTCATTTTAGTTGAATTTATAAATTATCTCATCAAAGTAGAAAGTATTGAACAAGATCTACGCACCCTTGTATCGACCCTTTGACACTTTTTTCGTTTGATCTTATATCTAATAATTATGAGAGGCTTTTTCATGAAACAAATGTTCCCAGTCTGATATGATGTTCCCAGTCTATGAATGCTTTCAGCCAATCAAATGTGTTGTAAATGGTTAAAACTCAGTGTGCAAGTGCCCAATGGATGAAAAGAACATAGAAATTAACCAAGTTCAGATAGAATCTACAAATACTGGTGTTATTATTATTATGTGAGATACTTAGATAACATTTGAGAGCATTTACACATAAATTACTCGATTTTCCTAGTAGATAAGGTAACCGTTAAAATGCTTATGTGCATGGAAATCGGGTGGACCAGATTGTTAAACAAAATGTTTAATGCACTGAAGACATATAAATACTTCAAACAACAGAAACAAAAATAGTTTTAAAAACGACACAGACATATGAACTTGTAAGGCCATGGTATGATGTCCAGCTTTTAAAAGTGTAGAAGAGATTCTGTCGGGTGCCTTTTGCATGCCATTTATGATTGTTAGCTTTTTAAAAGGATTTTGAGGAATTATTAATAATTTGAATGCCTCCTTGTCAATTAAGTACTCTACTGAGTATGATTTATGTTAAAATTTGTGCCTGCAGGGAAGTGTAAATGGACCAGTCCATTTTAACTCACTTGAGCATGAAGTGCAGAATTATGTGCAAGGTGAGCTATTGTGATCAGTCATCGTCTGTTGTCTGTCCATCTGTCTGTCTATGTTTTCTTTCAAAATTTTCTCCTCCTTAACCAGTGAGCAAATCAAGCTGAAATTTGACAGGGATGTTCGTTTGGTGAAGCTTCAGCAAAGTTATAAAAAAACAATACATGTAATGAAAATAAAAAATTCTAAATTCTGTCAAAATCTCTGGTTGTCATGGTAACAGAAAGGCTGAAATAAAGGTAATATCTTCAAACAACCTATGACAAATAAAGGCCTAGAGATTTACACTTTTGCATATTGCACCACATCTTCGCGAGCCAAGTTTACGATCACTACCTTGGCTGATTGAGCCCGATTTCAAGATTCCTGCGATCATGCGCCCTCTATTGGATGCTGGTTATGACTCCCCTAAGAGCTACATCATGTTTCTAAAAACAAAATCGTTTTACAAACCGCTTACGAATACACATGAAGCGATAAGTAGACATCCACATGGGTTTCCATGTTTTACCTTTTATTCGAAAGGTAGATACCTTGTTCTATTTTTGTCAAAGATTAAATGCTACGAGCGGTTTCATTCGTTGCAGCTAGAGCTGGCTGCATCCAATGAAAAAGTGTATCGGGTGAACATAAAAATCAAGCTCGAGCCACCAAGGGTAGAGTAACTTAGTGAATCATCGGCCTTGGTTTGCGAAGATGATTGCACCACCCAGTTTCATATTTGAATGTTGCATGTTGCATCACCTGATGACCGCTTATAAAAGTTGTTAGAATAATGCCTCTTGGGTCCTATTTGGTGCTTTTATGCACAAGGAGATTCAGGTTGGTTTGATTGATTGTATGGGGTTAAATGCAGCTTTCAACATGATTTAAGTCATATGGGCTACAGCACCTACCCATGGATTCCTGGTATTTCTCAAACCAGTACTACCACAACATCCTATCCGAGCCTCCTGCTCATCCCAGTTGGGCAATTATTCACCCATTGGTGAGAGACAAATGACTATGTCAAATGTTGGAAAGAATGTTGGAAAGAATGTTGGCCTGGCTAGGGGATCAAACCCGTGACCCCATGATTCGCAGTCCACTGCCCTGCCAACTGCACTACGACCTCAGCCAACTAAGATGGGTGATTATGGACAATAACAGTCCTCTTTTTATTTGAGATATTAACGATCAGACTAATAGAATAACCTCAAATTCAGGGGTTTTGGTGAAGTATCAAACATTATATACTAAGTAAGTATACTCTCAAATCCTACAAAAAATCAAGATTAATTTTTTACATGCACAACGATTAGGATCTTAAATTCAATGTTGACAAATGTCAAGTCATATATTACAAACCTAAAAACCTAAAAAACTAAATTTCATTAATGATAAAGAGCTTAGGAAACAGAAGAGTTTTGTTTGAAGGGATCTTAAATTTAGTAAAAATATATTTCAACAAAGATAAATAAGGCCAGCAGCATGTTGTCTCTTTTACAAGAGCTTTCAATTACAAGTTTGAAGTTAGTTTCTTGAGAAAATTAGATCAAATTAAAAAATAGCCTTTATTATGTGGCTGAGTGGTGACACTGGTGAGCATGTTGGACTCATGACCTGGTGGTTGTGAGCTCGATACCCAGTTGAGGCGAACCTTCTTCTGGCGTATTTTCGCGTCTCACCTATGCTGAAGCATGCGAGAAAAGTAGTGACTTTGGAAAGAAAGTAGTGTTAGTACTGGTATGAGAAAGCCAGAAGACACATGTGCATCACCGACTGCCATGATATGACCTTAGCTGTTAAAGTGGCATTAAACCCCAACACAACCAACCAACCTTTATTATGGGTGGGTGTTATTTAAAATATGCAGTCAGGAAATGCCTTTGTTCAAAGATTCTTCTTTAAAACCACTTTATATATTAACTCATTACCACACAAGACAATTTTGGACTGGTCCAAATTGAAAGCATTTGCAGACGACAAAATAAAGGTGACTGAAAAATAGAAATTTGTTCTGGAAAGGGTAAAAAACACTGTGGGAAAAGAAGAAACTGCTGGTTACCAGCATTTTCTCCTTTTCCCACAGTGTTTTCAAAAGGTTTCTTTCTCAGGGGCGTGGAAAGTAGGGATTGAGTGGTAATGGGTTAAAGAAGCTTGAATTGTTGTTATTTTTTGTGGTATGACTGGTTTCACAAAACAGGTCCAGACATCAAACAATAATAATTTCTTAAGTGTCATTTGACTTTATTCATATAATTCTTGTTTGGGCATATATTTGGATTTTTTGTTCTATATAACATATATTATACATGTCCATACAATTGTATCTATTGCCCTGACGAGCAAAGCGAAACTGGTTGGCAATAAGATTAACTTTTTTAATTGTATCTGTGTGACTTTTTCATTTTTTTCTATATCTTACCTTGACCCAGGAATACTCAATTTTTACACAAACATGTAGTGTTCAAAAGGGTCACTGGAGGCCAAACTGAGAAAATTGGCAGCCCACATAATTCAGCTCTGATTATAAACTGACGTGGGTAAAGATATTCAATGCACCATGTAAGGCAATCAAATTTAATTTTGAGGAACAGCTAGTCAGCTACAAAATCTTTTCAAATATGGTAAGAATGGTATTCTTGATCTTATTTTTATCAAGTCTAAAACATGGTGATCCCAAGATTTTTTTCTGTCAAAAGAACATCATTTTGAGAGATTATTTCTTGTTAAATATGAACATTCTACTGAGAAAAAGACCATAAGACCATTTCATTCTAATTAAAGAAAATACAATGTCTTTTTCAATGAAGCAATGATAGGATTGATTAAGCATATTATTTATTATAATTTTAATATAAAACAGATAAAGTTTATATCTTTTTAACTTGACAGAAACGATAAAGTCTTAAATGGAAAATGTATCATTATATTCTTTTCTTTTTAGTAAGGACACAATCTACAATTTAGTAAATGTAAATTTTGTCTTTCTATTCTGTTTTATAAAAATGTGGATATACATGTATGTCATGCAATTGTAACTCACTTTTCTGTATTGTGAGGACAGTCTACATTGAAATTGTGATTATCTCTCTATCTTGTTTTGTGAGGACATTGTCCAGAGAGTGCATGCAACTGTAACTCTCAGTTTTGTTTTGTGAGGACACAGTCTACAAAGTAAATACATTTATCTCTCTATTCTGTTTTGTGAGGACATTGTCCAGAGAGTGCATGCAACTGTAACTCTCATTTTTGTTTTGTGAGGACACAGTCTACATTGAAATTGTCATTATCTCTCTATCTTGTTTTGTGAGGACGTTGTCCAGAGAGTGCATGCAACTGTAACTCTCATTTTTGTTTTGTGAGGACACAGTCTACAAAGTAAATACATTTATCTCTCTATTCTGTTTTGTGAGGACATTGTCCATAGAGTGCATGCAACTGTAACTCTCATTTTTGTTTTCTGAGGACACAGTCTACATAGTAAATACATGTAGAAGATGTACATATATCAAACTTTTGTGACTCACTGCAATCGGTTCAAGAATTATCTCCTCTGGAAATTTGTAATTTTGGCCTAATTATTGCTCTAAGGCAGTAGGAACATGAAACTTCATACAACCGTTGACCATGATTCTAGTAGGTGCCATCAAAGTTTTGGGTCACATAGGTAAAAGGTTCTAGGTCCCAGATTTAGTTTGTTTGAAAATAATTCCTTTGCTCTAGAAATCAGAAGGCTTAGAGGATAGATATTTGATATGCACAGGGGTGTGTGTGTGTGTGTGTGGGGGGGGGGGCAGGCCCCTCCAATAATTTTATCACATGATACTACAGATTTTCCTAGAATCTTTAGAATCATTTGATGTCCATAAATGTCTTAAAATCGAAAAAAATAATAGCAATAAATAATACAAAAATATGCTTCCTTGCATTTCTTGTGACGTCAGCGAAGGGCCACTCGGATAAATCAAAATGTCCTGATAGAGCTGTAAAACATGACAGATATCTCCTGTTGAAAGGTGTCTACTGAGGTATTGTCGGATGACACAGGTACATTAATGTCTTGTCTATCGCTAGGCTGAAGGAGATTATGATCAATGTTTGTTTCGTGGGTGATTTTGGTTGGGAAAGGCTGTTGGGTGCTCGCGCCAGCAATCGAGACGTTGCACTCCTTGTGTTTATATTATATAGGGAGGGATTTTTTTTTCCATATTTTATCATTTATTTTGGTTATAGAATGTCAGATTCCTGTGATTAAGGTAACCATAATGTTATGGTCCATATTTTCAGTCCATATGTCTTGAATCAAGCAACTTTGCGAAATGTTGGATACAGTGCTTTGATAGAGGCCTAGACAGCCAAGATTCATCAAAGAACTTACTGCATGGCTATTCAGCAGGAAAAATGTAACTTCTAGCTAGCTGTTGATGTAAATCCAACCTCTGACCTGGTCACATTATGAAAAATACTGTTTTGCGATTTGAATACCGCTGATTGCCATACAAAATACTGGTAAAAATGGCAGACCTATTACATTCAAATCCCCAACTCAAAAGTTGTTAAATGAACACAACTCGTTATCTGTTTACTCAAGAACACACGGGCTCGACAGTTCAGTGTATGTGCATTAGTGTTAAGTTAGTATGTGTGTCCTTCCGAATTTGTGCAGTCCATAACTTCTACAAGTGTAGACGGATTTCGAGATAACTTGGCACAATTGTTTTGCACAATTGTTCCCCATCATGAGTAGATGTGCCATCTGAAACATTTGTTTAGGTAGGGTCAGGGTCACAGCTGAAGGTCAAAGTTTTGTCAGGACCATAACTTCTACATTTATGGATAGATTTCAATATGAATTTGTACAATTATTCTCCATCATGAGTAGAAGAGCCCTTTGAAACATTTGATCAGATAGGTCAAAGGTCAAGGTCAAACTTGAAGTTCAAAGTGTCCAATATAAATCAAAAAAAATCTTTGTAGGCTGAACACCTTTTGTCCTTGGACAACCATTCTAATTGAAATTAAATGTTCATCCTAAGAAACCTAAATATTGTGCACAAAATAAAAAGCCAGTGTTTGTAGATTATACTTTTGAAAGTTTGATTGACTTACATACCCTTGGTATGTGTCAATTTTGCAGATTAAGGATATTAAGTAAAATTATTACAGAAACAAATTTTGCTGTTTTTATGCAACACACATATATTATTGTTCAAATTTGTTAGCAGCAACTATCATTAAACAGCAAATTGACAGTTATAGTTCTTTCTGTTTTTAACAAAAGCGGATAAAATGGTTGAAGGCTTGTATAATTATAGTTAAAATTTCAGAAATCTTTTGTCAAACCATATTGCATAGATGAACTTTCATATGAGGTATGTCATATTATAAAGTCAACCTCAATCAACCTATTTAGCTTTTTTCTGAGAAAAAGTCAGATGTGTTCCTTAGATCAAGATGTTTAAGATTTCTAAAGATTCGTTTGCCATATTTTGTGTGATTCAGATTGATTGTATGGGGTTTATCGGCACTTTCAACAGTATTTCAGTGCTGGTGCTGGTGTACCTAACGATGGCTTTCTGTCGTTTCTCACACCAGTACAATCACAACATTCAATCTGAGCCACCAGCTGCTCACCCCACTAAGACGCAATACTAATTGTTCGCCTATTTGTGAGAGACAAATTACACATTTCACAATGACTTTTGTCAAATGTCAGAAAGAATGTTGGCTTGTGTGATTTAGAAGAAATTGTATAATGATCATGCGCAAGATATTCTGAATGAAAATTTTAAAAATTCTTAGGAAATCTCGATGTAAAGAACACACCTTACATGTTGCTAGAGCCTTTGCATAGGCTGCTACAGTGTTGTCACCAATAATTATATTTGACACTTTGCAGTCTGGTGACTAAATGCACTTTTTAGCTCACCTGATCACCTGAGCAAAACATGGTAATGGTGAGCTTTTGTGATTCTTGAATGTTTGCAGCAACATTATTGGCCCAATCCTTTTGAAACTTGGTCAAAATGTTTGTCAAGTTATGAGGATGAACGCTAATTGATAGTGATGGCATTCATTTGAAATCACACAAAAAGGTGTGATATTATTGACAGTTTCTTTGTTTCATTCTAGAGATCACACTATTGACTTAATACTTGTCAGATCATCAGGTTGAAGTCTCTTAAAAATGGGGGTCATTCCATATGAAATCATGAGGAAAAGGGCCGTGAAGACAATGCCATTGTCTACACTGTAGAGATCACAATTTTGGCTGTCTTTTTTATAACTTGCCCAAAATGTTTGCATGGTCATGAGGATGGACCTTATTGAAAATGGATCATTAAATATGAAAACATGATAGAAAAGGGAAAAATGACAATTTCTTTTTACACTTTAGGAGTCACTGCTTGGGCTCAATCTTCTCCAAATTTGCATGGAGTAAGGAGTGGCACCAGCCCAGTCATTAAGTTTCATAACAATATTCATTACTAGATCATTGATGAGACAAGCCCACTTAGATCACTTGGTAAAATATGGTGCCCTCAATCCTAGGGTCGTAAGTTCAAACGCGGCTCAGCCAACATTCTTTTATGGTAACGTTACACTTAGTATCTGTTATTATACTCTCTGAAGGGCAAGCATATAGCCACTGCTTGGTCTGTCCGTCCATCCTTCTTTCCATCCGTCTGTCCGAAGGAATTTCTCCACAACCCTTTGACCCAATTGGATGAAACTTCACATACAAACTCCTTATGATATTGTGCAGATGACTTTTACCCGGTTTTTGTAGAGCCCACTTGCATTGAGCAAGACAAGTTGACACAATGACAGTTTAGTGTATGTGTGTTAGTTTATGTGTATGCCTGTTTGTCCGAATTTGTCCTGACCATAACTACTACATTTATGGATGGATTTTAAAAAAAATGGACACAATTGATCTCCATCATGAGTAGATGTACCATTGGAACCATTTGTTCCATAGGTTGAAGATCAAGGTCACAGCTAAAGGTTAAAGTTTTGTAGGGACCATAACTCCTACATTTATGGATAGATTTCAGTAGAAATTTACACAATTGTTCTCCATCATGAGTAGATTGCCATTTGAAACATTTGTTCAGGTAGGTCAAAAGTCAAGTCACACATGAAGTTCAACTATTTGTGGGCTTGACACCAGTTGTCCTTGGATAATCATTCTAGTTTAAAATATGTTGGAATAAAAATAATATTTTAGAATGATATCTCTGGCTGTCAGTACCTCAGTCAATGTATGTCATACTATATGTGACAAGAACTTGTTCAGGAGCATAATCTCTCTCTGATGGCTCTTGGTTATGATAATTGTTTTTCCAGGCCTTATCTTCTTAAGCATGCAAGCCACCAATTTGAAACACACACACACTGATGGAACATGCTTTGAACATGTATAGCACACAAAAAAATTTGACATGAAACTTTCCTCAAAGGGAGATCATGTTTGAATGAAAAAAATGAACTGTTAACAGTTAATACACTCACCGTAGTACCTCACTGGATTTATGTGAAACTTTTTGTAACAAGCACTTGTTCAGGAGGCATATTCTGTCGCCAAGTGCTTTTCCTTTATCAGGAGGACTTAAAAAAAAATGCTTCAATGATTGTAAGACATAATTCTTTCTTAATTTCTTATTTTTCAGCATTGATGCCACTTACTCAAAAGGATGGCTAGCACAGTACGTAAATGATGCCAAAGAAGGACAACCATCATGTAATTCTAAAATGAAACTTTACATTCAAGTACAAACCAAGACTTCTTGAGTTTGCATCACGTTCTTTTGATTATGGAGATGAAAACAACCTTTGGTGGTGCGAAAAGGGCAAGTATTTTAACATTGACATGATTGATCCTTACTAATAGTAAATAGTTACTATTCAACCCAAATACAAAGTGGAGGAGGTATACTGATTTCACCATGTCTGTTTGTCCATCCATCTGTCCTTCTGTAGACTTTTCCTTTCCATGCTCTAACTCAAAATCCATTAAATTTTGACCTAGGATCATGAAACTTTACAAATTGTTGCCCGTGAGGTGCCCTATAAATAACGGTCTCATTTGTCAAAGGTCAAGGTAACAGGTGAACTTGGCTTGAAAACTATTTTTGGGCTCTAACTCAAAAGCCATTTGACCTATGGCCATTGAACTTTATATTAATGTTGCCTATGACCCAAGGAAGTGCCTCATTGTTTTTGGGTCATATACATCCAACTTGCACCGGTCAAGGTAATAAATGAACTTTGTTTTAGAAACTGTTCCCTTCTCTCATAGCACTTTCTTAAAGTGTGTGTGTATGGGGGAGGGGTTATGTATTTGTACGCTTTGCCCACAGTTCTTGTTGAAAAAAGGAGTAGGGGACTACTTTGGTATTCTTTGAGAACAGAGTGGCCTTTTTGATGCCATTTAATGATGATATTTAGGAAAACATGTGAAATAGAGAAATTGCTGGTAACCGATTCCTCCTTTTCTCACAATGTTGTCCAACTTATATGGTACTTTTTGTTATGCTGGCTGAAAAAATTTCGGTGAGTATAGTTGCCATGCTGTGCGTCTGTTTGTCCGTCCATCCATACGTCTGTCTGTCCGAAGCCATTTCTCCACAACCCCTTGACTAAATTGGATGTAACTTCATATATCAAATTCTTGGAACATTTCCCAGATACCATTTTCCTTGTTTCTCAATTTGAGGCTGTGTTGTGGAAAAAAGGGACTTAATGTAAAAATTAGTTTTTCTCTAGTATCTCCTAAATTACTGGTCAGAATTTTATGAAATTTCATAATTAAGTTGCTCATCAAAAGCCCCAGACCATGCACTATTTGTAGTTCATTTACACAAAAGTGTATTACGGGAAAAGGGGACTTAATGTATTATAGCTTTATGCTTCTTTTTTTTGGGGGGGGGGGTTGATGAAAGTTTGTGATGGCAATTACTTCAAAAGCATTACAGCCATTAGTCTCAAATTTGATATACAGATAGCTATTCAACAAGAACCAAAACTCTATCAAAATTTTTAGGGAAATTATCCCCCTTTGATTTTTTGAAGAATTTATTCCTATAAGGAAAATATCTCTGGAAAAGCTGAAGCCATTTACTTGAAATTTTATAGACAGATAGATTGCTTTGAGAGAAAGAGTAGTTTACACTTGATTCTCAATTAAACTCTTTACCAAACAACAAAATTTCAGACCTGTCCAAATTGAAAGCATTTGCAGATGACAAAATAAATGAAACTAAAAAAGCGAAATTTGTTTCCAGCTGGGTAGAAAACATTCTGGGAAAAGGAGAAAATGCTGGTTAGCAGCATTTTCTCCTTTTCCCACAATGTTTTCAAAATGCTTCTTTCTCAGGGTTGTTAAAAGTCGGGATTGTGTGGTAAAGAATTAAGAATGTGTTGTGGGAAAAGGGGGCTCCATGTTTAAATTTGTTTTTCTCTAATATCTTCTAAATTTTTGGTTATATTTTCATGAAATTTCACTTTTAACTTATTCATCAAAAGCTCCTGACCATATATACTCTTTATATTTCATTAATGAAAACAGTGTTACGGGATAAGGGGATTTAATGACATTTTTTTATGTTTTATCTTACGTTTGACTTTTCACTTAATTTTCTGTGCACAAATAGATCTTATGTAGGAAAACAGCTGAGGATTTCAAATTATGTCATACATTTTCTGACAAGTACTGGTTCGGGGAACATTAACTGTCAATGACAGCTCTTCTTTTCCGTTGCCTTTAGGCACAGGTATATGGCATGTAGCGTTGCCTTATGGTCCTTTACCAAAATATATCTATATATATAGAGTATAATGACTCTATAATGAAATTTAGCCAAATGTTGCGGGATCCTGTATTTTATGTAGAGATAAAGAAGGAAATCTTTTAAAAATCAGAAGGCCTAGATCTTCCAAGTTTTGCAATATAGCATAATTTATACTCATGGTCCTCTATCAAAATGCTTAAAATAATTACTCTACAATCAAAAATCTTAAAATAATTACTCTACAATCAAAATTAGCACTATGCTGTGGGATCCTGCATTGGTAGGTAAAGAAGGAAATCTTTAAAAATCTTCTCCTCTCAAACCATTAGGCCTAGAGCTTTCAAATTATGAATGTAGCATTGCCTTATAGTCCTCTACCAAAATACTTCATTCAAGTTATCACTCTATGATCAAAATTAGCCCTATGCTGTGGGATAACAGATTTTACAGAGATCACTGAAGGGCCCAAATGTCCCACCAAATTTTATATTCTAGATTGAACCCTGACCAAGTAATAATCAAAGCTTTCAAACCAAATTTGGAAGAGATTCAGCATGCATCGAGAGTATTATTAACCTGTTACCAAACAACAATATTTTAGAGCATATTTTAGTTCATATTTCAAGCATTTGCAGATGGAAAAATAAAAGTGACTGAAAATTTGAAATTTGTTTTGTGAAGAGTAGAAAACATTGTGGGAAAAGGAGAAAATGCTGGTTACCGGCATTTTCTCCTTTTCTCACAATGTTTTCTAAAGGCTTCTTTCTCAGGGACGTCAAAAGTAGGGATTGTGTGGTAATGGGTTAATAAAAAAACTCCTGACTTTTTTCAGAGGTCCAAGATGTTCTGTCACCTGTTGAAAGAAGTATGTCAACAGCAGCTTCAGAAAGTTCCAACAGACAGCTGTCAACAGTCACCCAACCAACAACTAGTCTTCATGTAGAGATCCATTCATCCAATTTCAGCAGTAGCCAAACATTCCAATATTCAGCTGTTAACAGTCAACCAGCCAACAACTAGTCTTGAAGCAGACATCCCTGCGTTGGATATAGACAGTGACAGTAATTCAATCAAACGTCCCAACAGTCAACAGTCAACCAGCCTACAACCAGTTTTAGGGCAGAAATCCGTCCATCAAATATAGACAGTGACAGTAATCCACCTAATCATTCAAACAGTCAACTGTCAATATTTAGTTAACCGGCCAAGAACTAGTTTTGAAGTAAAAATCCCTGCTTTGGATATATAGAGAGTGACAGTAATCCAACATTTTTCATTTTTTTGTGTACATCATGATGGCAGTGGGATAAAGCTTTGTTAAGCACTGCCTTCTATCGGATTGTAATCTATATACCTTGATGGAAAACACCTTTGTGGATGTCTTATACATGATGATTATATATTTTTAACATTTTTTATGCCCCTGCATCAAGCGATTGGGGCATATTGTTTTACCATTGTCTGTCTGTCTTTCCCTCTGTCGGCAAAACTTAGCAGAAAAACTTAACATTTCCACTTACTTCAATGAATGAATAGTGTTTTATGGCCCGTCGACAACTTAGGTCATATTGGGCGCACTTACTTAGTAAACAATAATGCGAGGTGAAAATAACATACATGTACAACAACATAAGACAAACATGATAAATGAGGAATGGATGAAACACAAAATGATGCCCCTTTTGTCGCCTTTTACGACATGCATGCTGTCACTTTTGTTCCACCAGATGAAATGGCAGATGTGACGATCGCGGGACTGCAGTGGTTTATTCTTATACCCCCGATTAAACCACACGGGGTCCCACAGGCCAATTGATTCCCATTCCAAACCCTATTTACATCAAGAAAAAAAATAATATATAGGATTTGGAATAAGAACTACCCAGCCTGCTGCAATCCTATGAATTACGAGGAAAGCAGCCGTTTGTCTCTAATTTTAGTCGCCTTCTACGACATGCCATAGAGAAAGGCCGAGGTCCTATTCTATAAACTAAAAAAAACCCGGGACCCCACGGGGAGTCCACTTACTTCAAGGCTATTCAAGAAACAAAGATGATATTTGGTATTTAGGTATACCTCATCAATATGCATCTAATGAGGGTTATATGTCCAAGGTCAAGGTCAAAATTTTAAACCCCATTATCTTAAAAAAAATCCTATCAAAACTTAACTAAAGAACTTAATATTCCCCATTACTTCAAGGCTTTGCAAATGCAAGGTTCATATTTGGTATGTAGGTGTATCTCATTGTTATGCATCTGCTGGTGACAAGTTCAAGGTCATCTGTCAATGTCATTTATGAAGGTCACACTTCTTAAAATTAGCTATTACGGGGGTATTAGTGTTTCACAAACACATCTTGTTTTCTTAGTTATACTTTAAAGGATTATGTCCAGGGTATTACTTTTAAGGTGTAGATAGTTTTAGAAATCGAAACTCCATAATCCATACTCCATTAGAACAAACCTAGGAAAAGTCTGACTTGATTTTTAGTGATGTTCCATTCACAAGGTGTCAGTGGGGGTATATGTCAGCTCATGACAGTTGTAGTTTCATCTGTTTGGAAAGTTTTCTTTCAAGTGATGCATTGGTTTAACTTTCATGTTGCACACTATTGACATCCAATTGCTGTGCACATTTGAATATGAATAAGAATTAAATCCCTATTTAGCTTTTCGTGACTGTATATTACTGAAATGGAATAAACTTGCTTTCACTTTTGAATCTTTCATTAGATTAGACCAGCTGTTTGCAGGGAAAACCCAAGGTATTGCTATTGCATTGGCATTGTTATTGTGCAAAATCTTTCAAGTTTTGCAAAAAAATCTGAAGTTTGAAAATATTTACTTTAAACTCAGAATATGTGTTCTCTATCAAAGGACAATGCATTTTAAGGGAAGTAACTCAAAGTAGTGTAATTATGTTACAGGTATGCAGCTTTTTAGCTCGACTGTTTTGGAACAAAAAGTCGAGGTAGTGTCATCACACTTGTGTCATTGGATTTGTAGGCATTGGCGGCATGGTTGTTGACGTGACAAACTTTAACCTTGGCTATACCTCGCTTATATCTGAAGATATTTACTTGAAACTTGGAAGATATGTTTACTATCTAAAGAGCAATCTATACTAACAAGGGAGATAACTTTAAATGCATTTTTGCCAGAATTATTCCCCTATTTTGACTTAGACTTTTTCACTATCCAGGACCTATAGCCGAGCGTAGCACCCACTTGCAGTGCTCTTGTTACCTCACCTGAGCACACAATGCTCTTGCGATTGTTGATGTCTATTGTGCATCCTCCAGTTGTCTTAGACAGTTCTGGTGTAAACAATACAGTGGTCACAATCTAGGCTCGTTCATTGTGAAACTTGCTCAGAAAGTTTATCTTGTTAACATCTAGATCAAGTTTGAACATGGTTTTGGCTGGATCAAAAAATATTTCACAATGTAAAATCTAAAAAAAATCTTGTTAACGTTCCAGACAATATTGTCTCATTCTTATTCACTGTGCAACTTGCTAAGAATGTTGATGTCAAAGATATCTTGGTCAAGATTGAATATTGGTCTGGCCTGGTCAAAAAGTAGGTCAGTAGGTCAAATCTAAGAAAAAAGATTGTTAGCACTCTTGAGGTCACAATTTTGTCTCATTCTTCTTCACGGTGCAACTTGCTCAGAATGTTAATAAAAAGTAGGTCGCTAGGTCAAATCTAAGAAAAGACATTGTTAACACTCAAGGGACCACAATTTATGCTCAATCGTGAATCTTGCTCAGTGTTTTCAAGGCCAACTACTGGTAGTTTTTTAGCTTGATAAAAAAGTAGGAATAATCTTTTTACAATTTTATCATCGTGAATCTTGCTCAGACTTATTAATACTTTAAAGTCCACAAGTTTGGCTTATATCCTGTGAAACTTGCTCAGAATATCTATATTGGTGATATCTAGGCCAAGTTTGAATATGGGTTCAGCTGGGTAAAAAGATAGGTCACTGACTCAAATATTTGTGTGCTTATAAGCAAGCAGGTAAATAACGTTATTGCTTTTCAAAAGATATTTGGATAGATGTATATTGTATAATGTATGTATGTTAACTTTGCTGATTTATGCAGCTTTATACTTTCCCGTTTTCATTAGCATGATATATCACCTTTGCCAAATTGTTTTATAAACTTTTTACTGAAGAAGCACCAAAAGTGCATGTTTTCAAAGGCTTTCATTCGAAGAATTATAAGATATTGACATCTGGATGATTTGTCTCCTTTTGCTACAATGTTTTCAAAAGCTTGACACGAAAGTAGCACAAAATATATTAACCTTTATGTCACCTTTTACCACAATATTTCCGATAGCTTGTCCTTTAAAAATGCACGCATAGCGATGTTTTCAAAAGCACTGTTCTAAAGAAGGATAAAATGCTTCGTCACCTTTTACCACAATGTTTTCAATAGCTTTTCTCTAAACGAGCGTAGAAATCACAATGTTTTCAAAAGTATTACTCTAAAAAGTATAAAAGATCGTTTGTATATACTGTTATGCAGGCTTTACAAAGTCTCATGTTAGACAAAAGAATTTCAAATCTCCCTTATAATGTTTAGTATATAGATGAAGTTGTATTAAAATTTTATGCTGATATCAAATATAAATATAGTACAAAAAGAAAGGTCTATATTTAACAGTAATGTTCTATACTGCGTGCATATCAGGTCACTAGGTGGTATAAAGTCTCATATTAGTCTTTTTATATAAAGTCTCTTTATATGCATTTTCTATCCTTCGTTAAAAGAAAGAAAAAAAAAGTATATGTATTTTCTTAATATAAAATGAACATTGTTTTTCGACAATATGTATGTACATACTTGAAAAGCAGCCAGTTTCTTAGAAAGATTATTCACGGTGAAGCGTAAGTGTAAAGGAAATCAAGAGAGCATGAATAAGTGCACTTGTTAGTGTGATGTAATTGGAGTAATGTTGAATACGATATAAATACTACAAAAATAATTCAAACTATTCTCTCAGCAATAGAATCATCCCAATTTCGCAAAATAAAATGGACAATGATTTTCATTCAAAACAGGTCACGTATATTTTTTACTTACAGAATAGCGTTTTCACTCTTTGATTAACTATATAACTCTCTTTCCCTTTTGATAATTTCAAGTACATGTATATCAAAAGTCACGTTGACTACTACATTGTTTAATTATTGTTATTTTGCAAAATGTACACTGGAGCAAATAAAATCTACATTGGAGCAAATAAAATGTATTGTATTGTTTAGATCAATGATGTCTAGGTCAACTTTGAATTTGGGATTAGCCAGGCCTAAAAAGTAGCTCATTTCATTTAATCTTAGACAGATCTCGTTAAAATCTTAGCAGACACAATTTTCAAGCAATCATAGCAAAACTTGCTAAGTATGTTTATCTTGATGATATCTCAGGCCAGTTTAAGATTGCATTTGGTATGGTAAAAAAAATCACTAGTTCAAATCATAGATAGAGAGAGAGATGCTGTTTGGTGAAGACAATTGTCCCTGCAAACAAAGAGAGAAAAAAGAGATACTGTTACGTAAGGACACTTGTCCCTACAAAAAAGAGAGTAAAAGGAGATACCGTTAGGTGAGGACACTTGTCCCTACAAAAAAGAGAGAGAAAAGAGATGCTGTTACGTGAGGACACTTGTCCCTACAAAAAAGAGAGTAAAAAGAGATGCTGTAACGTGAGGACACTGTCCCTACAAAAAAGAGAGTAAAAAGAGATGCTGTAATGTGAGGACACTGTCCTCACACAGTATGAGAGAAAAAAGAGATTAATGTAACGTGAGGACAATATTGTCCACACAGTGACTCTAGCGACTCTCTTTTTTTATGATGATTTCAAGCCAAAGCCACAACAAGGTTCCTTTTGGATGGTAGAAGTGAAAACTGAAAGAGAGTTATGCGAAAAACACTCAGAAATGGTTGTCCTCAGATCTCGGTTTTTTGGCTAATGTCCTCTCTATTACGGATTCGTCGGCTGAAGGCCTGCACGCTACAGACTCAGCTACTGGGGCTTGGCTGGCTTGGCTGGTAAAAGATTTACACGTTAAAGATAACAGAACAGAGTCAATGGAAAATCACAGCTAAAATAGCAGACATAAAACATACCGGTTTTAAAGCTAGTTAACCGAAAAGGAAAAATTTCAGGCTTGTCAAAATTGAAAGCATTTGCAGACAAAAAAATAAGTGTTGCTGAAAAAATCGAATCTGTCTTTGACAAGGTAAAAAAAGCTGTGAGAAAAGCAGAGAGTGAAAGCTACCAGAGTATATTTTGTTTATTTTTCGCAGTGTTTTCAGAAAACCTTTTTCCTAACGTGGATAAATCTAGGATTGTGTTATAAGAAGTAAGCACTGTAACAACAGCAGACCGGAGTTACAGCAATTATAAACCACCGCTAGAATAGCAATCTAGAGTCCATGTGATCGTAAAACTCTCTAAATATAGCAGACAAGGACTAGGGATAGAGTAAATGTTATCTCTGAGATGGAGAGAGAGAGGGGGGCGGGAAAGAAAGAGAGATAAGGAGAGAGAGAGAGAAGGGGAGAAAGAGAGATGAGAGAGAGAGAAAGGAAGAGAGAGAATGCATAGGTAATAGTACGGTCACAAATCAGTAAATGCCACCTGCCGCCGTGGCAACTGCCAGTTTTCACTCAAATTCAGTCGGTGGCAGCTCGATGCAAGCTCGGTGGCAGGCACAATCGGCAGCCGCATTTGAGACGCCGCCAGGACGCCGCTGAAGTTTCAAGAAAAAGTCAAAATTCTTTCTGCCACCGGCCGATTTTTTCAAATTGTGCCTGTCGTCGGGACGCCGGGCGGGTGCATTTCGTAGTCGTACGGTGTCTATCGAGCGGCAGACGGGCTGCGAGGGCCTTCAATCTTCGGCCGGTGTAATGCAGAGAGATGACCCCATTACAAAATGACCTACGGTCATTTCTCGACGTAGAATAATGACCCATTGGTCATTTCTCGACGTCGAGAAATGACCCCCGGGTCATTTCTCGACGTAGAATAAAGACCCGGGTCATTTTCTACGTCGAAAAATGACCCAAGGGTCATTCCTCTACGTCGAGAAGTGACCCAGGGGTCATTTTGTAATGAGGGTCTTTCTGCATTACACCGGCGATCGGTAGGAACTAACTGCCACTCTCCAGCATCCGGCCTGCTACCGTCATGCCACCGTGCGATTTCAATATATCTGCCGGCGGCAGGGTGGAGATTGAATAGCAGATGGAAGGCGACTGTCGGCAGGACGGCGATCTGCCGAGTGCAGACTCCCGGGCCCCTGAATATAAATCCGAGGCTATTCACAATAAAAGGTTGTCGTCATGGGGATTCTAACCAGAGCGACTCAGAAACTTGCGTATTGCTGGGTTGGGCTCTGGTCTCTTGCGCTTCGGTGCTGGCGCTTTGTCCTGCCCCTTGCCTTCAGGGGAAAACTTGTTGGAAGGAAAAACTTTTTAAAAATTAGATCTATTCATCTTGTGTTTAATAATAATGATGACCACTTTGTAGTGATACGAGAGCAATCTAGCTTTATATATGATCCCCCGTAAACCAGCCTGCCGCCGTCAGATTATCGGGCGGGCGCCTGCCGGTGACAGTTCGAACGCCCGATCGCCGGTGTAATGCAGAAAAATGACCCCCATTATAAAACGACCCCCGGGTCATTTCTCGATGTAGAGGAATGACCCATGGGTCATTTTTCGACGTAGAAAAATGAACCGGGTCATCATTCTACGTCGAGAAATGACCGTTGATCATTTTGTAATAGGGGTCATTTCTCTGCATTACACTGGCCGGTGTCAGTTGTAAATGGTCGGTGTCCGCCAGGTCGCCGGACTGTGGCAGATAAAATCTAACGGCTGCCGGCCTGTCGCCTATCTGCCACCGGCCGACACCCTAATGACGCCCCACACCCCTCGAACTTAAAAAACTGCCTGGCGCCGTCCGGTACCCGCCAGGCGGCCTTTTACTGGCAGTTATTTATGACCACTCTCAACGATTTGTAAAACGTCGGCCGGCAGCATGTAATTTTAAGAATCCACCGATGTCTAAAAATCGGCAGGCGGCAGTTTCACATTGTGACCATAGTGTAAGCCAGCAGGTAAGCTTAACATCCATTATTTTGTTTGACAACTTACTGAATCCTGAGGTACAATGGTCCTTGGACATACAGAAAGCTGATAAATAGCTAAAGGTATCGACCCAGGTCAACATGCGCGCAGTGCCCATGCTGTCGTAGGTAAATGTATAAGACTCCCTTTCGACAAAGCTTGGCTCCTGTCTTTTTAAGTTTGGACAAAATACTCTCTTTGAGATTCCTACAGAAGGAATTTAAAGCACTTGTAGACATTTTTTCCTATCTTCTCACCTGCTGGACTGCATGCCCCAGGGGTCATCAAGACCAGTAACAAAACATCTGTAGATAATATATCCATAATTATGCAAATGAACTTGGGTTCTCTAATAGGGTGAAAAAATGCGGAAAAAGAAGAAAATGACCATTACCAGCATTTTCTGCTTTTTCCTCAGTGATTTCAAAGACCTTTTTATCCAATCATGACACTTGCTTATATTGATCATTAATATCCCTATTTCATAAGTTGAACATGATTTATTGATGAAATGTAAAGAATTAGGATTATGCTGTTGCATTTAAGTGTTCCTTTTAATTTCAGACTAACTACATGTATATAGACCTCTGTTTGAGAAAATTCAGTTTGGCGTATTGCGGACCGAGACAAGTTTAGCTGACAAGCGTGAACTTCCACCGATAGGTAAGTGGCAGTTTATGAAGTTTGTATTTTGACCGCAAATTGCATTTAGTCTAGTTATACAATCAATTTCCAGTCTGAAAATAGTTTTTAAGTTGATCCTAAGATTGAAAATTTTGGCTGATATTGATTCAAAGAAGGAAAGCAACTCGAAATGCGGAAAAAGGCAAATTTGGCGTTTGAAGTCAGTTTGCCTGATTTCGCTTTTTTTTTTTTCTTACTTTTCCATTGATGTTTTGCTTGAAACCAATATGATTTAGGCAATTCTGGTAAATTTAGACCATTTCTGATATTGGAGGAACAGATCTACATACCTACATGGTCAGTGCATTCTTCAATTCTCCATTGTGTCCGAAAAGAGTCGTCACGTTCCGAAATGTTCTATCCGACAAATCTCTGGGCCATGACGAATGTGTGCTTTGGACCGGCTCGACCGATATATATATATATATATATATATATATATATATATATATATATATATATATATATATATATATATATAAACAGGCAATTTGGCACGGCATATTGGAAGTGACTTTTAAAAGAAATGGAACCCAAGACTTGTCTTTGAGCTCAAATTGCCAGGAAAATGGGGTAAAATATTCTTATTTGCCTAAGGCTTAAGAATCCATTTGAAATGAGTTCTGTGTAACCGAGTCTCATTCTGCTGGTTTATATCAGTCAATAACGAGGCAAGTTACTTGTTTAAACTGTTTAAAGTGTTTTTGGCATATTTGAAAAAAGAAAAAAACTTTTTTGCCTTAAGGCACATGTAAACAGTTTGCTGCGAATAGGCCAGGGTCAAGGTTAGAAATAAGTGAGTAAGGTAGGTTTTGTATGCAATTATGACGAGAAGAGTAGTTATTTCACCCATGAATCGTGTTAGATTAAGGAAAAGAAGCATTTGATTTGTGTGTGAAACGAGGGTCATGACCTTTCTTTCTTTGTTCTATAGTTTTGACCCCAAATGCGAAAGTGAGGGGTCATGGAGCTAGAAGCTGTTTTTAGCGGCGAAAACAAGGGTAGGGTCGGGCACGAAAGATTGCGAAAATTCGGCATGGTTAGTTGCTATTTTGGATTTTATCCCAGATGATATGTTGTTTCGAGTTTTAGCTTAGCTTGGCATTTTCGGGCTGGCTTCCTTGGTTTGCATTTTGTGAATTTTGGAATATAGGTTAAAATGGCATATTTTTTCAGGTTTTTTTTTCCGACCGTGCCACATGCTTATCTTGATCATTAATATCACTATTTCACAAGTTGAACATGATTCATTGATAAAATGTAACAAAAAAAAATAGGATTGTGCTGTTGCATTTAAGTGCTCCTTCTAATTTCAGGCTGACTATATAGACGTTTGTTTCAGGAAGTTCAGTTCGGCATATTGCGGACCGAGACAAGTTTAGTAGAGAACCGTGCACTGCCATCTCGGCATACCTCGGGTGATGGGAGCCATTAAATCACTCGATTGTATCTGGTGAATTAATATGCAGCAGATCGGTACATTCATCGCCCGCCAATACACCGGTTTATCGTTCTGAAAATTATCAGGCTCCTCTTGTGAAAGAAAAATTGCGTTTCAATTTTCTATCGAAATTTTTCTAACTATATTTTAGTTGAAAATCAGTTCGTGCTTTATTTGTTAACGTGGTTTATCAATTCCGATTGAAATCTTCACCGACAAATAGACAGATGTGAATGACTTCATCGAGATTGTTTATGTCGTTGCTAAACGACTGACACTGGCGCGCCATGTATAAGATCACGTGATTCGCAGTTCAAATGAAAACGATCGTTCTACGGACGAACTAAGATTTAGGTTTACATCACCAATCGTACCAATCAACGGCTCTCCCGAGGTTTACCGAATGAGGCTAACAACCTCGAGAAAAATGTCGTCAAAACTCGGGATTGAATGGGAAAGCGTAACGGGTCAAGTACATAATTATCAACGAGACCAGGAAATTAATACAATCTCAACTGCTTGATTGACCCTTTTCCAAACAATCCCCAGGTTCAACGGTACAGAGGACATCTGAAAACAAAGTGGGAAAAGGAGAAAGTACTGATAACCAAGTTGAAAGCTTTTGCAGGCAACATTCTGAATGCGATTCAATTGATATGACTTCTTTTTTAAATAAAAGAGTTGAAAACGTAGTGGAAAAAGAGAGAATTTTTGCTTCTGTATTCACTGATTATTCTTAGAAATATTCTCAGCCTTTTTCTCCAAGAAACCATTTGGTTTAGCCGATCAAAATATGTCTTGCTTTCAAATTTAGAACATTCTGGAGAATAAGACCAAGCATATTTTTAAGAATAATTCGTGAATCTAGAGCCTAATTCGCAGCATTTTGCCTTTCCCACAAGATTTTCAAAAAGTTTTTTTTCTAAAGTTTATAAAAACTTGGGTTTGTGTGGTAAAGGTTGCAACTTATATCATTTCATTCTTTGTTTGTGTCGTGTTAACGGCTGTTTTGTAAATAATTTCAGCTGTGGTGAGGCGGCCAGTGCACATATTCCTGCTTTTCAACACCTTTTCGAAGTTCAGTCTTTCAACGACAATGGATTTTGTCGGAAATGAAAAACTGACGAAGAGATAGGGAGAGAGGGGAAAATGTGAGAGAAAGAGAGTAAATAAGAGAGAGAATATATAAAGAAAAAGAAAGGGAGCTAGAGCTAGGGAAAGTGGCAAGACCAGGGCCTTAAAAAGATGACGTTTGCAAGCATTGTGATAAACAGGGCAAACACTCATTCCTTACGTTTTCAAATGCCTTTTTCCTACGAACATTTTTTCGTTTCTCCACAATGATCGCTTGTCTTTCAAAGCCAGTATTATTATATGACAATTCTTGTCAATTAAGTGTTTATTTTTACAAGAAGAATTACGAAGAAAGGATCTACAAAAATGAAAGTTTTTTTTTTCACCGACATCGGGTATCGAGAGAGAGAGAGAGAGTGTTTTTTTTTTTTTTACATCGGGTATGCATAATGTTTACTTCTTTTGTTTTGTTAGTTTAAACAGTTAGTACCCCCGGCTACGTACCTAGCTTAATGAGAGAGAGAGAGAGAATACCAATTTTAGAACTCTTTAACCAAAATGGCCTAGGACAAACTGAAAGGCAAATTTGAAAACGACAATACCGATATGTGTTATATGCAGAAAGTTAAAAAAAAAAAAAACATTACGAAAAAAGGAGAAAATGCTAGTTACCAGCATTTTCTCCTTTTCCCATAATGTTTTCCAAGGAGTTCTTTCCCACGCTTGATAAATCCTTGGGTTCTTGGTATAAAATTAAAACATTAAAGTAAACTGAAAAGAGTCAAATGTTAATCACCGCCAATTATTGGCTGAATAATTAAATGTATGTGGTGTTTAACGCCGTTTTCAATACTAATTCAAATATATTGCGGCAGCCACTTTTCCGTGCTTTCCTGAAGTTTCAATACACCACACATTATTCTTCCCAAGCTACTGGCGGCTTTCCCACATAACTTCCGTCGAAACAATGATCAGCGGTGAGGCAGGAATACCGGTAGTTCCCGTCATAACTAGAGCTATCACTAAACGTGATTATACCCCAACCAGCTCCTTGTCACAAAAAAATAGGTTTTTGTCATGCAATACAGTAAGGTTTAGTACAAAAGTAAGAGTTAAAAAAGTTCAAGGGGAGATAATTCCGTAACAAATCGTAGCAGGGTCATGAAAATCGCACATGCACAACCTCATACATATAGGAATCCTGTGTGTATATTTGATTTCAGTACGTGAAAAAATTTAGGAGTATTGCTCTGGACAAAATTGTGTCTACGGACAAACTGACGGACGGACAGCCATGGCGATTCCAGTATCCCCATCTTCACTTTGTTGTGGGAGTATAATAACTATCATAAACCGTTCGGACACATATCCTGGCTTTCAAGGTTTCAAATACCAATACCATAACAATGGAGCTAAAAAGATATCTACCTAAAGCAGTTGTTAGATAATCTATTAAAATTGGACGAAGACATGCATGGAGGAGTGATCTCCCGTAACATTTTGCAAAGAAATTGCCCGATCACCAGATCGAACCCTTAACCCCTTGTTCCCAAGTCCTGCACGCTACAGACTGAGCTACTGGGGCTCGGCTGGTAAAAGATTTACACGTTGAATATAACAGAACAGAGTCAATAGAAAAACACAGCTAAAATATCAGACATAAAACATACCAGTATTAAAGCTCGTTAATAGAATAGCAAAAAAATTAGGCTTATCCAAATTGAAAGCATTAGCAGACAACAAAATAAGTGCTGCTGAAAAAATCGGATCTGTCTTTTACAAGGTAGAAAAGCTGTAAGAAAAACAGAGCGTGAAAGCTACCATTTTGGTTTTTTCTCGCGCTGTTTTCAGAAGATTTCTTTCCTTATGTGGATGAATCTATTGTTTTATATGAAGTAAGCACTGTAACAACAGCTGACCAGAGTTACAGCAATTATAAACAGACAGTAACACTTCTCAAAGAAGCTACTTGTTCATAAAAAATTGTTCGGACGAATATCTTGAATTTCGGATACGGCACGTTTCGAAACGAAGAATAAGTCTACAATATCGACTTAAAGGACATTTTGCAAAAATATCTAAAGGGGAATTTCGAGATCAGAAGAATACAGGAAAGTGTTCGGTGGTATCGACTTTCTCAGAGACTAGAGTCTACTGAAGAAGACAATTCCGATCGGTCTGAGCGCCTAAACGGTTACTTTGGAAACTGTCATTTCACGAAAAATCTAACACGTCAACATTGTCCTTTTCTTCCCATTTTTGTACTTACCATTAAATATTACTATACATTTCAAAAAAAATAGAAAGTTCTATGAAAGGAAAGTTTCAAAATTTTGAATTAATTGAAGCCTACATGTTGATTTTGTTTATATTTTGGCACATGAGTCAAGAAATAGGAAAAATAATTTTTAAAAAAGGAAATTAATTCAGATTATTATTTCATTCTTACAAAATCAAGAAATAATATATTAGATAAGGAAAATAACATTTGCATCGCATAATAAACTTTCTAATGCTGTATTACTGCCTTTTATGAAGATAGAGTCATTTTGAGTGTTTTGATGCAAGCGGTTACCATAGAAACAGCCATTTTGCAGAAAATCAAACTCGTCAACGTACCTTTTTCTTTTTGGGTTTGCCATTGGATTTTAACCAACATATGAAAGAATTAGGAAATTCTATGAAAATATTTTTTTTTCATAAAACTGTAGAAAACGTCCCCAAACAGTTTACTGCAAATTGGCCAGGGTCAAAATTAGAAATAAGTGAGTAAGGTAGATTTTTAATGCAATTTTGATAAGAAGAGTAGTTATTACACCCATGAATTGTGTTAGATTAAGGAAAAGAAGCATTTGGTTTGTTTGTGAAAGGGGGTTCATGACTTTTCCTTCTTTGTTTTAATGTTTTGACCCCAAATGCAAAAGTGAGGAGTCGTGGGGCTAGAAGCTATTTCTTAGCGGCGAGAACTAGGGTAGGGTCAGGGCACGAAAGATTGCGAAAAAACGGCATGGTAAGGTGCTAATTCGGATCTTATCCCCAGATTTCGTGTTGTTTCAGTTTAGTTTGGCATTTTCGGGCTAGCTTCCTGGGTTTCCATTTTGTGAAGTTTGGGATATAGGCTATAATGGCATGGTTTTTTTTTTCAGTATTTTTCCGATCATGCCACATGCTTATATTGATCACTAATATCACTATTTCACAAGTTGAACATGATTTTTTGATAAAATGTAAAGAATTAGGATTATGCTGATGCATTTAAGTGTTCCTTATAATTACAGGCTGACTATATAGACCTTTGTTTGAGGAAATTCAGTTCGGCGTATTGCAGACCGAGACAAGTTCAGCTGACAACCGTGTACTATCATCGTAAGGTAAGTGGCAGTTTATGAAGTTTGTATTTTGACTACAAATTGCATTTAGTCTAGTAACACACTCAATTTCCAGTCTGAAAATAGTTTTTAAGTTGATCCTAAGATTGAAAATTTTGGCTGATATTGATTCAAAGAAGGTAAGCAACTCGAAATGCGGAAAAAAGCAATTTTCGCGAATTTGGGGCTTGAAGTTATGTTGCCTGATTTTGCTATTTTTTCTTACATTTTCATAGATGTTTTGCTTGAAACCAGTATGATTTAGACAATTCTGGTAAATTTAGACCATTTCTGATATTGGAGGAACAGATCTACATACCTACATGGTCAGTGCATTCTTCAATTCTCCATCGTGTCCGAAAAGAGTCGTCACGTTCCGAATGTTCCATCCGACAAGTCTCTGGGCCATGACAAATGTGTGCTTTGGACCGGCCAGACCGATATATATATATATATATATATATATATATATATATATATATATATATATATATATATACACACACACGCACGCACGCACGCACGCACACACGCACACACGCACACACACGGTTAACAGTAAAAGACACACGGTTAACAGTAAAAGACTGCTGGTTTATCGACCAACATACTTTGTCAAGAAAAGTCTGATTTAGCTTTGTAGTGACAAACATATACATGTACATTTTTGTGCAAACAAATTATGCCTCAATGTTGATCACTTGTCATATAAAAGGGTTTAGTTTTTGTGTTCTGTTTGTTTTATATACGTTTTGCAAGTTGCTGATGTCTGAAACTTGTAGAAGCAGTTTCTAAAATTCTAATCATTACAATTTTTTTATGTAACAAACAGGCAGTTTGGCATGGTATGTTGGAAGTGACAGTTTTAAAGGAGATGGAACCCAAGACAGGGAAGAACCAGTGGTTTTGCAACTGAACAAGTACCTGAGGTAAGATTTATTTCCAGAAAGACAATAGAATCTAGCCTGAGGCTGTGAAAGTGAAATTCAAGTTGTTCTCCTAGGACTTGTCTTTGAGCTCAAATTGCTAGGAAAATGGGGTAAAATATTCTTATTTGCCTAAGGCTTAAGAATCCATTTGAAATGAGTTTTGTGTAACCGAGTCTCATTCTGCTGGTCTATATCAGTCAGTAACAAGGCAAGTTACTTGTTTAACCTGTTTAAAGTGTTTTTTGGCATATTTGAAAAAAAGAAACTTTTTTTTGCCCTAAAGGTTAGTATTTAGAATTTTTACATCCCACCAAATTAAAATATATGTATATATCACTGCAATTTATATGAAAAACAATGCAAATCATCAATAATTAAGAATCATAAAATTACACACAAGGATTCTTTTTTTGATGGTATTCCCCTTAAAGGCTACGTAGCCTTTAAAGCTATTTTTAGATTTCCAGCCAAAAATAAAAAAAAAGCACTGTGGGAATGCTAAGTGACTGGCATGAGACTAATAACGCTAAAATTCCATAACATAACAAACATGTAATTATTTTCCTCAATGTCTTCTTCGGACACTTTGTTTGAAGCTTTGTCTGTACATTTCAGTGTGTAAATGAGCGAGTTGCTCATGTAAAAATAGACCGTGTTTCCCGTCGGTGTCGACCTTGCCTGTAGTAAATATCTAATTTCTCTTGTTGTCGGATGGTTTTCGACTACTAGTGTTTAATGAATGAAAATTACAAGGCTTTTGGAGTCTAAGGATGATTTTTTTTGTATTCTTGTAAAATTTTCATCCCAAAATCTGAAGGGCCACCTTTAAGGCACATGTAAACAGTGCTGCTAATTTGCCAGGGTCAGGGTTAGAAATAAGTGAGTAAGGTAGGATTTTAATGCAATTTTGATTAGAAGAGTAGTTATTACACCCATGAATTGTGTTAGATTAAGGAAAAGAAGTATTTGGTTTGTATGTGAAACAGGGGTCATGACCTTTCCTTGTTTGTTCTATAGTTTTGACCCCAAAATGCGAAACTGAGGGGTCATGGAGCTAGCGGCTGTTTTTAGCGGCGAAAACAAGGGTAGGGTCAGGGCACGAAAGATAGCGAAAAAACGGCATGGTAAGGTGCTATTTTGGATTTTATCCCAGATGATGTGTTGTTGCGAGTTTCAGTTTAGCTTGGCATCCTCGGGCTAACTTCCTGGGTTTGCGTTTTGTAAACTTTGGAATATAGGTTAAAATGGCATATTTTTTCAGGGTTTTTTTTCCGACCATGCTACATGCATATATTGGTCATTAATATCACTATTTCACAAGGTGAACATGAATTTTTGATAAAATGTAAAGAATTAGGATTATGCTGTTACAATTATGATTGTGTTCCTTATAATTTCAGGTTGACTATATCGACCTTTGTTTCAGGAAGTTGAGTTCGGCATATTGTGGAAAGAGACAAGTGTAGCTGAGAATCGTGCACTGTCATCTCGGCATACCTCGGGTGATGGGAGCCATTTAATCACTCGGATGTACATGTATCTGGTCGATCGATATGCAGCAGATCGGTACATTCATCGCCCGGCAATACACCGTTTTGCGTTTCAATTTTCTATCGAAATTTTTCTGAATATATTTTAG
Organism: Tridacna crocea; assembly: GCA_943736015.1. Taxonomy (NCBI): domain Eukaryota; kingdom Metazoa; phylum Mollusca; class Bivalvia; order Cardiida; family Cardiidae; genus Tridacna; species Tridacna crocea. Next base: position 16,437,273 of record OX031057.1, on the reverse strand, counting down.
TTGAAAATCAGTTTGTGCATTCATTTGTTAACGTGGTTTATCAATTCCGATTGAAATTTTCACCGACAGATGGACAGGTGTGAATGACTTCATCGAGGTTGTTTATGTCGTTGCTAAACGACTGACACTGGCATGTCATGTATAAGATCACGTGATTCGCAGTTCAAATGGAATCGACCGTTATACGGACGAGTTTAGATTTAGGTTTACATCACTAATCGTACCAATCAACGGCTCTCCCGAGGTTTACCGAATGAGGCTAATAACCTCGAGAAAAACGTCGTCAAAACTCGGGATTGAATGGGAAGGGTAACGGGTCAAGTACATAATTATCAACGGGACCAGGAAATTAATACAATCCCAACTGCTTGATTGACCCTTTGCCAAACAATCCCCAGTTTTAACGATACAGAGGACGTCTGAAAACAAAGTGGGAAAAGGAAAAAAAATTGCTGATAACCAAATTGAAAGCTTTTGCAAGCAACATCTGATTGCGATTCAATTGATATAACTTCTTTTTTAAATAAAAGAGTTGAAAGCGAAGTGGAAAAAGAGAGAATTTTTGGTCCTGTATTCACTTAAAATTCTTAGAAATATTCTTAGCTTTTTGCTCCAAGAATCCCAAGGTTTGAAAACACCACAAGTTCTGATTGGCTAATCCATTCGGTTTAGCCAATCAGAATTTGTCTTACTTTGAAATTTGCAAAATTTTGGAGAATAAGACCAAGCATTTTTTAAGAAGAATTAGTGAATCTAGAGCCTGATTAACAGCATTTTGGTTTTCCCACAAGATTTTCAAAAAAGTTTTTTTCTAAAGGGCATAAAAACTTTGGGTTTGTGTGGTAAAGGTTTGATCTTATATCATTTCATTCTTTGTTTGTGTCGTGTTAACGTCTGTTTTGTAAATAACTTCAAGACCTATTCGAAGTTCTGTCTTTCAACGACAATGGACTTTGTAGGACATGAAAAAACAGATGAAGAGATAGGGAGCGTGGGGGAAATGTGAGAGAAAGAGAGAAACAAAGAAAATGGAGAGAAAGAGAGAAAGAAACAAAGAAAATAAGAGAGAGATAGAGGATATGAAAGAAAAAGAAAGAGAGGCAGAGATGGGGACAGTGGCAAGATCAGGGTCTTGAAATGATGACGTTTGCAAACATTGTGATGAACAGAACAAACCTGTTTCAAATGCCATTTTCCTACAAACATTTTTCCTTTCTCCACAATGATCGCTTGTCTTTCAAAGCCAGTATTATTACATGACAATTCTTTTTTAATTAAATATTCATTTTTACAAGAAGAAATAAGAAAAAAGGATCTACAAAAAAAAGGATTTTTTTTTTCATCGATATCGGGTATGCATAATGTTTACTTCTTTTGTTCTGTTAGTTTCAACAGTTAGTACCCTCGGGCTACATTTATCAACATACCAATACGGGTTTCTAGGGCTTAGTTTTTTAATGCTATATATAGCTGTTGGATGAATTACTTCTTCAATTTTCAAACAGAATTTAAGCATTTGTTTGGTTTCAAGGACAGGCAGGCTTATTTAACTTCTTTCTATCTAATCGTTTAATTCAATCAATGTACTAGAGTCGATAAAGAAAAGCTGAAATAAAGTAAAACAATTATTATTATTGAATTACTGTTGAGATGTGGACAAACCTCTGTTTCATTTTCCAAATGAATAGCCCGTAAGTTCGTCTTGTAAACTGCAAATAAAATCAGCATATTCTGTACTTACTTTTAAGCCTTTATACATGTCATAAAGTTGAGCTCCACAAAAGTGGTGTTCCTTTTCCCTTTTTTCAAATGGCCCTGCCCCGCAAAATGGCCCTGCCCCGCCCCGCCGAGAGAGAGAGAGAGAGAGAGAGAGAGAGAGAGAGAGAGAGAGAGAGAGAGAGAGAGAGAGAGAGAGAGAGAGAGAGAGAGAGAGAGAGAGAGAGAGAGAGAGAGAGAGAGAGAGAGAGAGAGAGAGATGCACAACCTGATGCATACAAAAAAGTGTGCGTGTAAATTTGACTTCAGTACGTAAATAATTGTAGGAGTATTGCTCCGGAGAAAACTGTGTCTACGGACAGACGGACGGACAGCCATGGCGATTCCAGCATACCCATCTCCATTTTGTTGTGGGGGTATAATAACTACCTTAAACCGTTTCTTCCGAACAATGAAAGTTCGCAATAAATCCATAGCTGAAATACAAACCGCATCTGGCGGGACTCCAACCCATACGGACACATATCCTCGTTTTTCAAGGTTTTAAATACCAATGCCATAACAACTGAGCTAAAGAGATATCTCCCTTACGCAGTTGTTATGTAATCTATTAAAATTGGATCGAAGGCATGTACGGAGGAGTGGTCTCCCGTAACACCATGCAAAGAAATTGCCCGATCCGGAGATCGAACCCTTGACCCCATTTTTTTAAGTCCTGCACGCTACAGACTGAGCTACTGGGTCTCGGCTGGTACAATATTTACACGTTGAAGATAACAGAACAGAGTCAATAGAAAAACGCAGCTAAAATAGCAGACATAAAACAAACCGGTTTTAAACCTAGTTAACCGAAAAGCAAAAATTTTAGGCTTATCCAAATTGAAAACATTTTCAGACGACAAAATAAGTGATGCTGAAAAAACCGAATCTGTCTTTGACAAGGTAAAAAAGCTGTGAGAAAAGCAGAGCGTGATAGCTACCAATATATATTTTGTTTTTTTCTCGCGGTGTTTTCAGAAAACTTTTTTCCTTATGTGGATAAATCTAGGATTGTGTTATAAGCACTGTTTCAACAGCAGACCGGAGTTACAACAATTATAAACCACCGCTAGAATAGCAATCTAGAGTCCATGTGATTGTAAAACTCTCTAAATATAGCAGACTAAGACTAGGGACAGAGCAAATGTTCTCTCTGAGATGGGGAGAGAGAGGGGACGGGACAGAGAGAGAGAGAGAGGGAGAGATAAGGAGAGAGAGAGAGAGAGAGAGAGAGAAGGGGAGAGAGGAGAGAGAGAGAAAGGAAGAAAGAGAATGCATAGGTAGTAGTACGGTCACAAATCAGTAAATGCCACCTGCCGGCGTGGTAACTGCCAGTTTTTACTCAAATTCAGCCGGTGGCATATCAATGGCAGCTCGGTGGCAGGCACAATCGGCAGGCAGCAGGCGGCATTTGAGACGCCGCCAGGACGCCGCTGAAGTTTTAAGAAAAAGTTAAAATTCTGTCTGCCACCGGTCGACTTTTTCCAATTGTGCCTGTCGTCAGGGCGCCGGGCGGGCGCATTTCGTAGTCGCACGGGGTCTATCAAGCGGCAGACGGGCTGCAGCGCGATTTCTACTCGGTCGTCACGGGGTTCGAGTGCCTTCAATCTTCGGCCGGTGATCGGTAGGAACTAACTGCCACTCTCCAGCATCCATAATGTCACCGTGCGATTTCAAAATATCTGCCCGCGGCAGGGCGCAGATTGAACAGCAGATGGAAGGCGACTGTCGGTGTTGGTAGGTGGTAGCACGGCGATCTGCCGAGTGCAGACTCCCGGGCCCCTGAATATAAATCCGAGGCTATTCACAATAAAAGATTTCGGCATGGCGATTTTAACAGCACCAGAGCGCCTCAGAGACTTGCGTATTGCTTGGTTGGGCTCTAGTCTCTTGCGCTTCAGTGTTGGCGCTTTGGCTTGCCCCCTTGCCTTTAGGGGAAAACTTGTTGGAAGGAAAAACTTTTTAAAAATTAGATCTATTTATCTTGTGTTTGATAGTAATGATGAACATTTTGTACTGATACGAGAGCAATCTAGCTTTATATATCCTCCCTAAACCAGCCTGCCGACAGTTCGAACGCTCGATCGCCGGCCGGTGTCAGTTATAAACGATCGGTGTCCGCCAGGTCGCCGGGCGGTGGCACATAAAATTTGACGGTTGCCGGCCTGTCGCCTAACTGCCACCGGCCGACACCCTGATGACGCCCCACACTCCTCGAACTTAGGAAACTGCCTGGCGCCGTCCGGTACATGCCAGGCGGCCTTTTATTGGCAGTTATTTATGACCACTCTCACCGATTTGTAAAAGAATCGGCCGGCGGCATGTAATTTTAAGAATCCACTGATGTCTAAAAATCGGCAGGCGGCAGTTTCACAATTTGACCATACTGTAAGCCAAGAGGTAAGCATAGCATCCATTATTTTGTCCGACAACTTACTGAATCCTGAGGTACAACGGTCCTTGTACATACATAAAGATGATCAATAGCTAAAGGTATCGACCCAGGTCAACATGCGCGCAGTGCCCATGCTGTCGTAGGTAAATGTATAAGATTCCCTTTCGACAAAGCTTGGCTCCTGTCTTTTTAAGTTTGGACAAAATACTCTCTTTTAGATCCCTACTGAAGGAATCTAAAGCACTGGTAGACATTTTCTCTAATCTTCCCACCTGCAAGACTGCATGCCCCAGGGGTCATCAAGACCAGTAACAAAACATCTGCAGATCTATAATATATCCATAATTATGCAAATGAGCTCGAGCTCTCTCATAGGGTGAAAAAAATGCGGAAGAAGAAGAAAATGACCATTACCAGCATTTTCTGCTTTTTCCTCAGTGTTTTCAAAAACATAGTTTTTTTATTTATTTTTTTTTTTCTTTTCCGATCATGCCACTTGCTTATATTGATCATTAATATCACTATTTCACAAGTTGAACATGATTTATTGATAAAATGTAAAGAGAATTAGGATTATGCTGTTGCATTTAAGTGTTCCTTTTAATTTCACACTAACTATATAGACCTTTGTTTGAGAAAATTCAGTTTGGCGTATTGCGGACCGAGACAAGTTTAGCTGACATTTGTGTGCTGCCAGCGAAAGGTAAGTGGCAGTTTATGAAGTTTGTATTTTGACCGCAAATTGCATTTAGTCTAGTAACACAATCAATTTTCAGTCTGAAAATAGTATTTAAGTTGATCCTAAGATTGAAAATTTTGGCTGATATTGATTCAAAGAAGGGAAGCAACTCGAATTGCGGAAAAAGGCAAATTTGGCGTCTGAGGTCATTTTGCCTGATTTTGCTTTTTTTTTTAATTTTCCATCGATGTTTTGCTTGAAACCAGTATGATTTAGGCAATTCTGGTAAATTTACACCATTTCTGATACTGGAGGAACATATCTACATACCTACATGGTCAGTACATTCTTCAATTCTCCATTGTGTCCGAAAAAGAGTCATCACGTTCCGAAATGTTCTATCCGACAAGTCTCTGGGCCATGACGAATGTGTGCTTTGGACTGGCTCGACCGATATATATACCTAGTCTCGGTTGTCAGTAAAAGTTAGAAACTGCTAGTTTATCGACCTATGTCCTTTGTCAAAAAAAGTCTGATTCAGCATTGTAGCGACAAACATATGTTCATTTGTGTCGAAAGAAATTATGCCTCAATGTTGATCACTTGTCATATAAAAGGGTTCCGTTTCTGTGTTTGTTTCTTATATATTTTGCAAGTTGCTGACGTCTTAAACTTGTTGAAGCAGTTTCTAAAATTCTAATCATTACATTTTTTTATGTAACAAACAGGCAATGTGGCATGGTATGTTGGAAGTGACACTTTTAAAAGAAATGGAACCCAAGACAGGGAAGAACCAGTGGTTTTGCAACTGGACAAGTACCTGAGGTAAGCTTTATTTCCAGAAAGACAATAGAATCTAGCCTAAGGCAGTGAAAGTGAAATTCAAGTTGTTCTCCTAAGACTTGTCTTTGAGCTCAAATTGCCAGGAAAATGGGGTAAAATATTTTTAGTTGCCTAAGGCTTAAGAATCCATTTGAAATGAGTTCTGTGTAACCGAGTCTCATTCTGCTGGTTTATATCAGTCAATAACGAGGCAAGTTACTTGTTCACACTGTTTAAAGTGTTTTTGGCATATTTGAAAAGAAAAACTTTTTTGCCTTAAGGCACAGGTACAAACAGTTTGCTGCGAGTTGGCCAGGGTCACCCAATCATTCTTAAAAACATTCTTGGTCTTGTTCTCAAGAATTTTCTAAATTTGAAAGTAAGCCAAATTCTGTTTGGCTAAACCAAATGCTTAAGCCAATCAGTAGTTGTGGCGCTTTCAAATCTTGAGATTCTTGGAGAAAAGGGCTAGGAATATCTTTAAGAATAAAAGGTGAATACAGACAAAGAGTTTTCTCTTTTTCCACTGCGTTTTCAACTTTTCCATTTAAAAAAGAAGTTATATCAATTGAATAGCATTCAGAATATTGCCTGTTAAAGCTTTCAACTTGCTTACCAGCATTTTATCCTTTTTCCGACTTTGTATTCAGACGTCCTCTGTACCGTTAAAACTGGGAATTGTTTAGCAAAGGGTCAATCAAGTCGTTGGGATTATATTAATTTCCTAGGCCCGTTGATTATTATTTACTTGACACGTTAGGTTAAAATCCAATTCAATCCTGAGTTTTGACGACGTTTTTCTCGAGGTTGGTAGCCTCATTCGGTAAACCTCGGGAGAGCCGTTGATTGGTACGATTGGTAATGCAAGCCTAGATCTAAACTCGTCCGTATAACGGTCGTTTCCATTTGAACTGCGAATCACGTTATCTTATACATGGTGCGCCAGTGTCAGTCGTTTAGAAATGACATAAACAACCTCGATGAAGGAATTCACACCTGTCTATCTGACGGTGAAAACTTCAATCAGAATTGATAAACCACGTTACCAAATGAATGCAGGAACTGTTATTCAACTAACAGATAGTTAGAAAGATTTCGATAGAAAGTTGAAACTCAAATTTTCTTTCATTACGGGAGCCTGACAATTTTCAGAACGGTAAACTGGTGTAGTGCCGGGTGATGAATGTACCGATCTGCTGCATATGAATCCACCAGTCACAGCCGAGTGATTTAATGGCTCCCATCACCTGAGGTATGCCGAGGTGGCAGTGCACGGTTCTCAACTAAACTTGTCTCGGTCCGCAATATGCCGATGAACTTCCTCAAACAAGGTCTATAATATAGTCAGCCTGAAATTATAACGAACACTGAAATGCAACAGCACAACCCAATTTTCTTTTTACATTTTATCAATAAATCATGTTTAACTTGTGAAATAGTGATATTAATGATCAAGATAAGCAAGTGGCATGGTCGAAAAAAAAAAAGAAAAAATATGTCATTTTAACCTATATTCCCAAATTCACAAAATGCAAACCCAGGAAGCTAGCCCGAAAATGCCAAGCTAAACTGAAACTCGAAACAACACATAATCTGGGGATAAAATCTAAAATAGCAACTAATCATGCCTATTTTTCGCAATCTTTTGTGTCCTGACCCTACCCTGGTTTTCACCGCTAAAAACAGCCGCGAGCCCCATGACCCCTCACTTTCGCATTTTGGGTCAAAACTATAGAACAAAGAAGGGAAGGTCATGACTCCCTGTTTCACAAGCAAACCAAATGCTTGTTTTCCTTAATCTAACACGATTCATGGGTGAAATAACTACTCTTCTTATCAAAATTGCATACAAAACCTACCTTACTCACTTATTTCTAACCTTGACCCTGGCCTATTCGCAGCAAAATGTTTGCATGTGCATGAGTTGTAAATCTTCACAGTACGAGTATATCTTTTTTGCATGAAATACAACTCTTTTCCATTCCTTTAATGCGTATGCTTCCACTTCGAAAAAGAAAACACAAGTTACAATGTCATATTGAATTTTTTCGGCGTTGCGGTTTTGTTTGCTGTACCTGTTCTGTAAAAATTTATCTATTGATAAGGTCACCATCTCTTCCGTCACCTTCAATAATGTCTGGCTTCTTTTCCCATTGTCTATCTTTCCGATTGTTGATATAATTAAAAGAGTTGTAATCTGGTACTCTCTTCGTCAAAACCGCAATATTTCTCTTTACCTTTGAAATTTCCATTTCAGATGCGCTAGACAAATTCTTGCTTAACTCTTTACAGCATTATCCCGACTTTTAACGCAACTTTGGAAACATTTAGGAAAAAGCAGAAAATGCTGGTAACCAACATTTGCTTCTTTTCCCACAACGTTTATTCACCCTATCAGAGAGTCTAAGTTCATTTGCATAATTATGAATATATTGTCTGCAGATGTTTTGGTAAAGAAAGAGTCCAAAATTCGACATTTATCGACGTTGCTTAATGTGCATGTTTTTGGCCTACGTCTCTGTACAGATAGCAATGAATAAATAGACATTTCGACTGCTGAACGCAATACTATGCTAAGTCATTTTTCATGATTTTTCAGGAGAAAGAAAACACATTCTTATTTTTTTCATAAAAGTGAGAATGATCACCTTTTGCCACAATGTTTTCTATACTGTCAAAAGGTGTCATATACACACAAGAAACGGCTTCATCTTTGCTGTTATTTAGGGTCAATTAGAAATACTGTAGAAATGCCTGGTGGGTAAAGGGTTAAACAGTGAAGTATATCACAGCATATTCTTCACTTACAATTTGTAGAATGTATAGCAAAATGTCCAGCATGATTTATGTCCTGTAATACCATTCGAAGTTAACATAGAATTGTATTGCGTTAAAAAAATGTACATTTTTTTTACTGCAATACTATTCTATAACAAAAGTGTATTCATTTTGTGTTGATTTTTAACCTGGTGTACATCATTTTATTAATTAAATATCCTAAATGACCTGCTTACATCAAGAAGAGCTATTCATGACATCATTTTGCATGACTTAAAGATTTATAAACCTCTCATAGCAAGATTGGGTCTTCAAAGAAAAGTTTTTTAGCAAATGTAAAACTAAATTCATAGAACAAGATTCAAAGCCTTTCTTACATAAGGTAAGGGAAAAACTACTAATTGTTTTTCTCCTTTTCTTTTCCTTACCTTTAGTCTTTCTTAATCAGATTTAAAGCATTTTTTATATGAAACAGCCCTTTCAATTAAAGACCAATTATCGAATTCTAGAAACAATTAACTGCTCTCAGCTGTATCATAACCCTTAGAAAAACAATTCTGAGGTGTCACGACTCTGAAAAAGAAAGTTTTGGTAAACATTATAAGAAAAGAAAAACTTGCGAGTCGATGCATTTTCTTTTTTTCTGACTTTTATTTTCTGTGAATTCTTTTAATTTAGACAAGTCTGAAGTTAAAGTGATAGGATTATAATACCAATGTACTTTCAATCAACTTTCTTGCTTGAATTTCAAAAACTGATAGTCCATCTTAATTTAATTAACCCATTTATGCCTATTGTCTACTTTTGTAGACATTCTCTTTCTCTGGCCAGGTGCTGATAAGTACTTGTGTGTATTCATAAAATTTGATGTCCAGTCCCTTGATAAACCATTGATAAGCTCTAATTAGCCAGTATTCTTGAGAAAATGCAGATAGGTGTACCACAAACTAGATTTTACTCATGGAAATTGAGGTCGCTGAAAAATGGAAGGTGCCAAATAGAGAAAAATAACATATTTTATCAGAACAGAACAGAACAGAACAAAAGTTTATTATAAGACAAGTACACAGTTGTACATAGTCACAAAAAAGAATAATTTATAAACATGAAATAACACGAGATCTAGAGAGCATGACAGAGTGTGCGGCACTTTCAGAAGTTCAAAATATATGTTTAATATAATTTAAGCTTTGCTTGACAGTGCCACACATACATTTGTCTACTGAACAGTAGGTATACAGAAAAAAAAGTTTTAAACATAGTCAACAGACATAAATAGAAAGTACCTTGAACATGTAGGCATAGGTTTTTTTTTTTTCTTTTTGAATACAAATGGCATCTTTGATTAATCTCAGCAACAATAATAATAACATGTTACAATTTTAGAGCATGTATGTCGGGGAGGATGACATACATGTAGTGCTTTCAGCAAAGCTATACAATATATTTCATATAATTCAACTTTAGTTGAGAGCACCACACGTATGAGTTACTAACAAAACGAAGCAAAAAAAGAAAATGAATTAGACATGTAAGTTTAGGGTGTTTTTACGGATATCTAGGGCATTTTTTATGAATCTCGATAAGGTCAAAAGTTGTTTGCCATCATCGCTATTCATCAATTGATTAAATTTAAAAACTGAAGGCCTTACATAGTATTTTTTATCTAAATATTTTTTTCTTAATCTATCATAAGAAGGACATATACAAATGAAATGAAACACGTCTTCAATATCATTTGTGTTACAACACTGACAAATGCGTTCATTTCTTGGAATCTTATTTCTGCCATAGCGGCCTGTTTGAATTCTTAAAGAGTGTGAAGACAGTCTCATTCTCGTTAAGAAAAATCTGTAATTATTTGGTAAAATGTCTAAATATGGCTCATATCCGAAATGGTTTTTAAAATGCTTATACTCTTCTAATGCAGCGCTAGATGCTATTGATCTATACCAATCCTGTATAAAACAGGCGATAGCCCTTTGTTTAAATACACGTGGAAACTTCTCTAAATATATGGGGTTCGGATTGTAAAAAACATGACTGAAACCATAATTGTCTAATAAATTTTTGACTCTGTGCACCCAATTCTTGTAGCCATGATTGCAATCTTCTAAATTTAATTTATAAACGTTACTTAAAATAATATTATTAGAAGAAACCACCTTACACCAATAATTAATTATCCTGTAGTAGCGCATTACATAAAGAGGGTACCGTGCTAATTCACCATATACACCTGCGGAACAGGTACTGGTTCGAACCTTAAGGATCCTTTTACAAAATTGTAAATGAACAAGCTCAATACCTTTTGCTTTGGAAAATCCCCACAGCTCGCACGCGTAACTTAAGATTGACCCAACAAAGGAATCAAATAATTGGCAGAGACTTTTTGGTTTGAGCGGGTATTTGTTACAATTTTTTAAAAGAACGTTAACAGCTTTTAATCCTTTACCAACTAGATATTCATTGTTACTCGAAAATGAACCGTTAAACGATAGAACTGTACCTAAATAATTAAACTGGTCCACGATATCTAAAACATTGCCGTCGTAGAACCACTTTTCGGTATCGTGTATGTGACCCCTTTTTCTTATGACCATGATCTTTGTTTTGGTAGAGTTGACTTCAAGTCCCCACAAATTGCAATAATCAAGTAAGGAATCGAGAGAATTTTGTAGATCACGTGGACTTTCGCCAAATAATACCATGTCATCAGCGAATAGGAGCAACATTATATAAATATCGTTAATAGACAACCCAGCGTTACCCCTATTAGATAGGGATAACTCTAGGTCCTCTAGAAACAGAGACACGAGGACAGGTGACATTATCTCCCCTTGTCTAAGACCTAATGAATATTCAAATAATTCGGACATCTTTCCACAGTGTTTTACACGGGATTTTACATTCTCGTACATGCTCTTAATAACACGTAAAATTTTGCCCTGAAAACCTTGTTTGAAAAGTTTATATAGAAGCGAGTTCCTGTTTATACTATCGAAACATTTTTTTAAGTCAACGAAGGCAACGTACAGTCTCTTATTATGATTAATAAAATGTTCAATCAAGGAGTATAAAACAAAAACAGCGTCAACAGTGGAACTACCTTTTTTAAAACCAAACTGGGCATCTGAAATTTTCCCATTAACTGCGCAGTAAGACACTATTCTCTGATTCAAGATAACTGTAAAAAGTTTTGAAAAACAGCTGAGTAGAGTTATTCCTCGGTAATTGCCGCAATCCATTTTGTCTCCCTTTTTGAAAATCGGGATAACAATACCTTCGGTCCAGGATTCTGGGAAAACCCCAGATTCTAGAATACTGTTAAATAGGTCGCATAGGTGTGAACCCAATATATCTACAGTTTCAATCAAATATTCGTTTAAAATGTTATCAGCACCATGAGACTTACCAGTTTTCAATTTTTTAACCGCAGAAATGACCTCGTTGATAGTTATGGGAAAATCTAAATCATCATTGAAATCTAAGGGATTATCAAAATTATAATTACTACAAAAAGTTTCAGCATCGGAATTTTCTGCCGAGTTGATTTCCTGTTCTAAGGTAGAAAAATATTTGTGGAATTCGTCCAAAGAAATAGAATTCGCAAAATTTGGGCTACTCTTTTTGAAATATTTCCAAAATTCGCGAGGTTTCTTGAGTTTCAACCCTTCTAGTTCAATTAACTTCTTTCTCTTAAATAACCATTTCTTTTTACGAACAATTTTTTTGTACGCATTTTTGTTTTCACAAAAAATGACCCTGTGTTCTTCAGAGTGAGATTGATTAAAAGAACGTAGCGAATCAAGGTATTTGGCTCTAGCACTCTGGCACTCGGCATCAAACCAATCGTTCTTCTTCGGGGTTTCAGAACAGGTATTAAGTTGAAAACGCTTTAAAAACAGTGGATCCGCAATCTCACGGACACAAGAAGTAAATTCATTTATCGCAATACTGATTGTTTCATGCTTAGATACATCTATGCGTGAAACGATACTGTTAAAATACGGCAATTTTTCAATAATACTAGAACGAAAAAGAGATTTATAATCTTCATTCCATTTACACTTGATTTCTATGAAATCTTCTTGGGAAATACCCGGTTTGCAACTACACAAAGAAAAACTAATTGGGGTATGATCGCTCCATTCATTCATGGATTCTATAATAAAACTGGACAGGTATGTAAAGTTGTTTTCATAGGTCAACAGGTAATCAACAACTGAGGCCCCTTGAGAGGATACAAACGTGTAAGACCCCAAATTATGGTCACTATATAACCTTCCATTAACAATACGGAGGCCAGAAGATTTACACAAATTTAAGAGTTTTGACCCGAAATTGTTACTTTTAACATCTAAAGAGGCCCTGGGGAGATGCTTATCGGGAACATATTCAATATCATCAATATCTGGGGACAAAGTATCGCAAAATATGAAATCGTGTTTCAACCCCACTCTGCTATTAAAATCTCCCGTGATAAATACCAAACCTAACTCACTGAAATAATTTACATCCGCCTCTAATAACTGAAAAAAGTATACATTTACAACATTATATGCGGGAGAATTCTCGTCCCACAAGTAAATACCACCTATAAACACATCTCTTTCGAAACGAAAAAAGGTTTTGTCAAGTTTTAACCAGATCAAAGAGTCATGATGAGATTTAACTACCTCAATCCCACAAACTAAGCAGTCCTTTATATATACAGCGACACCTCCACTTTGCCTTCTTGCCTGTCTATGTTTAAACTTTCTGGAAAAATTATGATGTGAAAATCCCTCGATTTTGATATCACTGTCTGATTTCGTCCATGTTTCAAATAAAAATATAATGTCATTGCTCTTAAGCAAATTCAAAAAGTTGAGATCAGACCTTTTGGCTTCACTTAAACCATTGACATTCCAAGATAGTATCTTTAAGTCACACTCTTCGTCCCCCTAATCTCTCACTGCCCTACCATCTATATACAGCGTGTCGTACGATATCCATGCATTTTTCCCTTCCTGCCTCGCTGTTCGCATCCTTGGGATTAACTTTCTTCTCTTTTCGACTACATCTTTGGGAAACTGCTCATTGACGTAACATCCTGAACCCTTTAGCGCTTTACCTTGCCTCTTGATGAATTCTTTTTCTTTATACTCATGAAACTTGGCTACTATCTTTCTATTTCCTGCTTGGTTCTTTGGACCCATTCTATGGACTCGCTCAAAAACAATCTTACGGGCTAAATCTTCTGCTACCTGCATCTTCTCAACGAAAAACTCTCTCAGCTTAACCTCTGTTTCATCATTCCTCTCTCCTTCTTTTTCAGGGATATTAGTAAAAACTAGATTATTCCTCATAGACTGAGCTTGGAGATAAGTAACCTCTTCTTTTAATGCAGATTTCTCCTTCTCTAAAATTGTGACTTTTTCTTGCATTGTTCCTAGTAAAAAATCCCCAGATTCAACCTTTTCCTCTAGCGTGTTAAGTCTCTGGCCTGATGCTGAGGTCTTCTCCTCCATAATTGACCATAATTTTTTCAAATCTCTATCAAAACCTGCTACACGTTCTTTAAGTTCTTCAAGGGCATCTAATCTTCGATCCATATTAGATAGTCTTGTTTCAATTCCTTTCAGACAAGTCATAATATCCTCATTCGTAGGCTGACTGGACTGATCAGCCCGCTGATTACCTGATGCCATCCCGTCTGTATTCAAATCCTGATCGAGGCACTTAAATACGTTATCATTTAATAATTCCGAATAGTTCAATGAGTTTATCATGGTTACTCAATAAAAATGTTTTCTTTCACAGAATGTTTTCATTGTTGAACCTCATAACTGCATGCTTGTTGATAAAGCATGTTTCAAAATCAAATTTACATTTAGTAATGACATTCTACAGACTTGTCTAAAAAAGTAGACAACAGGACCGAGAGGGTACGTCTAATTTCACTTGCAGTAACTTTATTATTTTACTTTTACGAAAGGAAAATCGAACTGAATGAAGTGATTTCAATGCTAGCAGGAGAGTATGAGTTTACAAGAGCAAACACAAATGATTTAGGGCAAGTATTCCAGTTGCTAAAATGAATTACGTGGCAATAAAGTGTTAGTGTTGCATCTTTTACAACTTTTATAAGCAAGTTTATCATTTCATGTCATTTATGACAATCCAGGCACAAAAGAATATGAGATAACTGAAGATATCTCTTTTTCATGCTTTTCAATGACCTTGATATGCCTCAGGAATATGTTGGCAGGCTCATCGCACATGATCTAAGCATAGAATACAGACAGGCTTCCCCAATCTGTAGATAGGATTTTTGATTTGTTCTACATTGCTGATGTGATTGAAATCATAATTCGCAGAACAATTCCAGTTCCCTTGTGTCATTACTACGAGAGATTCAAGTATTCAGGGCAAATTTGTTGATATCTGTTTTTAGCTGAGTTCCAAGCAGACAGCTTTAGCAGAGTCGTGCTGACAGTGTTTGCAAGAACAAAATAGCGAATGCTGACAACATTCATGAGACAATTTGGATATGTTGGTCAAAAGCGTTCACCTTAGTGGCAGTGCACCGCATGTAGACAAATTCAGAAAGGTTAGGCAACAAATATGGCCCCTGAACATACTGGCTATTCATATGCTCTTGATTTGCATAGGAACATCCCTAGAATTGGTGTCTTTTGCCTTTGCTACAAGACAAGTTCGTAAGCCTTTGCAGACCAAGGGGTCTGCAAAGGGCTCTCAGAAAAAGAGTACATGGCAACATCATTTTGGAAAGAATGTATTACTATGCAAAAGTGAGATATGCACTTTTCAAAGAAAATCTGATTATCTACACGTGAAATATGCATTCAGTGGAAATGTTTGAGAAATTTCTATTGGTGTATACTACATTAAGTTTTAATATTTGTTTAATCCATTACCGAACGACAATATTTTAGGCTTGTCCAAATTAAAAATATTTGCAGACGACATAATAAAAGTGACTGAAAGTTTGAAATTTGCTTTGTGAAGGGTAGAAAACATTGTGGGAAACCAGCATTATCTTCTTTTCTCACAATGTTTTCTAAAGGCGTCTTCTCAGGGTAGTCAAATGTAGGGATTGTGCGGTAATGGGATAAAATAATTAAAAATCACACTGTAGAACATACTGAATAAAGTTGAATTTTTTATACTTCTGGCTGTGATATTAGCAAATGTTTCTGTTGTAATATGTTACCAAAGTCACATGTCGGTGTTTGGTATAGATGTTTAAATTATCAAAACAAGGAGGGATTTTTGTGGCCTAAAACATATTCTATGGGTGTATCAGTGATATTTGCTGGATGTAAACTTGACTTTCTAGAAGGATTCTAGGAGATATTTACCTGTACCCATTCGCGCCTATTGTCAACTTTTGTAGACAAAAATGAAAACTGCAGTTGACAAGAAAATTATTTGTCAATCGATAAAAGTTAACTCATATAATTATAGCAATTATACTCTGATTTTCACAACTTTTGACAAAAATCGTGTAAAATGAAAATTTCGGCGTAAATGGGTTTATATTTCCAACTCTGTACTATACGGAACAAAATGGTTGCTAGCCGGCCCTGGATGCTAACCTGCCCTAAAAAATCAATGCTTTTCAAAATATTGTGGAGAGAGAAGAAAATAGTTTTTCTCCCTTGCTTTCTTTCTTTTTTCAAAAACAAAATTTTATGACATCATTTAATGCATTGTGCCTATTAATACAGGAAAAAGAGTTTTTTCTTATTAATCAGTGTTACTTTTTATAAGCATACCTTTTTGTTTAACCCTTCACCGCTCATTGATCACTTATAATAACCTTGAATAGTGCTTGAATAACCTTGAAGACTTTTGAAAACATCGTTTTCTGCCCTGTCAAAGAAAATTGTGTCATTTGAGCCACTATGAGATGTTTTCAATTTGGATAGATATAAAACTTTGCCATGTGATAAAGGGTTGAGATAGTTAATTTAGACAAAAAAGTACATGATATTAAAGCAGTTTTGCGCAAGTTGGAAACAGTGTTTAGCATAATGCAATTACTGCAGTACTTTATTGTATGACTTTAAGCCAACCACATGGGACAGAGCACCTTCAGACATTAATCTTAAAGAGGCTGACCTTCTGTAAAAGAGAATCAGTCTCTGTCAAACTGATGATATATCAAAAGATGTGGCTTATTGTTCCAAATTTCTAAATGGACTGTTGTCAAATTCAAAAATGTTATAATCATTACAATTATAAGATGCTATTGCCAAAATCTTTGGGACAGAAACAGTGAATCTTGGCTGCATCTTAAGAAAGGCATGTAGTCCTGGAGACGAGAAGACAAGAGAAAATGACTACCGATCACTTAGATTCCTTCGGTTAGAATCTCAAAGAGAGTATTTTGTCTAAACTCAAAAAGAAAGGAGCCACGCTTTGTCAAAAGGGAGTCTTATACATTTACAGAAAGTATCTATCCACGCCAGCATGCGCAGTGGGCGCACGCTGGCGTGGGTCGATACTTTTAGCTATTGATCAGCTTTCTGTATGTCCAAGGACTATTGTACCTCATGATGAAGTAAGTTGTCAAACAAAATAATGGTTACCATGATTACCTCGCGGCTTACCTGTACGTTCTCTCTTTTTCTCTCTCTTCAATTCTCCCCCGCTCTCTCTCTCTCTCTCTCCTCCTGGCTTACCTGTACGATCTCTCTCTTTCTCTCTCTCCCCTTCTCACCCGCTCTCTCTCTCCTCCTGGCTTACCTGAACGCTCTCTCTCTCTCTGTCTTTCTCTCTCTTTGAGAGAGAGAGAGAGAAAGAAACAAAGAAAATAAAAGAGAGAGAGAGAGAGAGAGAGACAAAGAAAGAAAGAGAGAGAAGATTTGAAAGAAAAAGAAAGAGAGCCAAAGTTGGGGATAGGGGCAAGGCCTTAAGAATGGCGTTTGCAAACATCGTGATAAACAGAGCAAACCCCTCATATCTCACGTTTCAAATGTTTTTTTTTTTCCAAACAATTTTCCTTTCTCCACAATAATCGCATGTCTTTCAAAGCCAGATTATTACATGACAATTCTTGTTAATAAAGTGTTCATTTTTCACAAGAAGAAATACGAAGAAAGGAGCTAATATTTCTTTATTTTTTTTCATCGATATCGGGTATGCCTAATGTTCACTTCTTTTGTTCTGTTAGTTTAAACAGTTAGTACCCCGGGCTACGTCTATCAACATGCCATTACGGGTTTCTAGGGCTTAACGTTTTAATGCTATATATAGTTGTTGGATGAATTACTATTTCGTTTGAATTTTAAAACAGAATTTAAGAATTTGTTTGGTTTCGGGGACAGACGGGCGTTTATAAGTTCATTTTATGTAATCGTTTAATTAAATCAATTTACTAGAGTAGATAAACAAAAGCTGAAATAAAGTAAAACATTTATTGTTTTTGAATAACTGTTGAGGTGTCGACAAAAACGTGTTTCGTTTTCAAAATGAACAAACCGTATGGTCGTCTTGTAAATTGTGAATAAAACTTGCATATTCTACATACAATTAAGCCTTATACTTGGCATAAAGGTGAGCTCCACAAAAGTGGTGCTCCCTTGTTTTTCCCAAATGGCCTCGCCCTGTCCCCACCCCGTCCTTCCCAAATGTCACCGCCCGTCCCACCCCACCCCACCCCACCCCACCGAGAGAGAGAGAGAGAGAGAGAGAGAGAGAGAGAGAGAGAGAGAGAGAGAGAGAGAGAGAGAGAGAGAGAGAGAGAGAGAGAGAGAGAGAGAGAGAGAGAGAGAGAGAGAGAGAGAGAGAGAGAGAGAGAGAGCTGTTAAGTGTAGGGAGGAATAACGAGAGCTATTACTAAACATGATTAAATCCCCAAGGTTTTTGTCACAAAAACAGATCTTTGTCACAGAATGCAGTATGGTTTATTGCAAAAGCAAGAGTTGAACAATTTTAAGGGGATATAATTCCCTAACAAATCGCGACCAGGGTTATAAAAATCGCACATGCACAATTTCATGTATATTGGAACTCTGTGTGTCAATTTGAGTTCAGTACGTTAACAACCTTACTGCTCCGGACAAAATTGTGTCTGTGGACAGACGGACGGACGGACAGCCATGACGATTCCAGTATATAACCCCTTCCACTTTGTTGTGGGGGTATAATGACTATCATAAACCATTACATACGAACAATGAAAGTTTGCAATTGATCCGTAACTGAAATGCAAATCGCATCTTGCGGGATTCCAACCCATACGGACACATATCCTCGTTTTTCAAGGTTTTCAATACCAATGCCATAACAACTGAGCTAAGAGATATCTCCCTTACGCAGTTGTTAGGTAATCCATTAAAATTGGGACGAAGACATGCATTGAGGAGTGGTCTTCCATAACACCATGCAAAGAAATTGCCCGATCCGGAGATCGAACCCTTGACCCCATGTTCTTAAGGCCTGCACGCTACAGACTCAGCTACTGGGGCTCGGCTGGTACAATATTTACACGTTGAAGATAACAGAACAGAGTCAATAGAAAACAAGAGAAAAAGAAGACGCAAGGGCGTCAAGGTCGCCCGAAAACTGACAAAAATGCATGTATATCAGTATAACTTGGAAAAAATAAGTGTGTGTCGGCATTACATGAAATACTTCATGTTTTCCGACGGAATAATGGAAAAGATAAGTACAAATTACGTTGTTTACGTTGAAAAACCAAAAACCGTTGACATACAAGAATTCAAACATCACCAAAACGATCTGCTGCTGAGCGCGCCTAAATATGGTATTGCAAATGTTGTGCATCAGGACCAGACAGCACGCCATGTGCATTCTGATCGCTAATCCACAAAGTCTGAAAAATGAACGGTTCGAACTACTCAATCTTCAGCTTTTCTTTCCTGAAAATTTTTCAATTACATTCATAAATACGAGGAAAGTCTGATAACATTTCGAATATCTGAAATTTAAAAAAAAAAAAAGATTTCATGTACAATGTACATTTATACAAATAATCAACTGCGAATGATAAAACATATACATGTATACTGATAATTGCAACCAAATTCTGTATGTGAAGTTTCTGAGGACAGTGTAGATTAAGATCGGATATTGCTAAACATGTAAGCTGGCATGTAAACTGATTAATGTAACCAAAGCCATTCAGTGAAACATCTGAGGACGGTGTAGATCAAGATCAGACTTACCAAAATTACAATCTGATCCTAGATTCACGCAATCTAATGTATATAAGATGATACATGTAACCAAAGCCGATCAGTGAAATATCTGAAGAGGGTGTAGATCAAGATCAGACTTACCAAAATTGAAGTCTGATCCTAGATTCACGCAGTCTAATGCATGTAAGCTGATATTTAAATCAAGTTATTATCCATTTAAAATTCAATCTGAACTGTAAGACGGGTGTTGGGTGCATTATATTGTACTTGTTCGAACTTGGTAATTTTTCTATTTCCCCTTCTGAGATTACCTGCTTACAGAAGGAAATATTGCTACAAATATATTTTTTTAACCGTAAAAACTTTATTTTTCAATATTTCTGTAGATATACCCTAGGAAAGATATATGAGTACAAATACACACGTTTGAAATCGTACATATTTACTTTATATAGTAACAAATGTATAATGTCTATTGCGTACTTTCTTTTCCATTGCGCCAGTCCCGCACAAAGGAAATTTAACCTTTCCCAAACAATCCCTGGTTTTTACGGATCTAGAATAGTAGCCTTTTGAAAATATTGTGGGAAAAGAAGAAAATGCTGGTAACCAGCATTTACTGCTTTTCCCACAATGTTTTCTACCCAATCATAGACAGAAATCATCTTTTCAGAAATTTCGTCTGCTAATGCGTTCAATTTGGTCTAGTCCAAAAGTTTGTCGTTTGGAAAGGGTTAAAAGGTTTTAACATTTGTACGTATAAGCATTCTAATCATTTTCTTCAATTAACTACCCATAGGAAATTACATTAAAGACCTGTAACACTTTAGGTACAATATACTGTTGGTAAATTTTTTCATTTTGCCATCTAGGAATAGGTGCATAAAGGAAAAATATCACTACAAGTGCATTTTTTTTCAGCGCTACAAAAACATAATTTTTGGTTTTTACTTGTAAATTACCTTTAATGGGTAGAAAAAAAAGCATGTTTCAAATCATTGTTGTTATTTTATTTAATAAACAGGCATAATATATTTCCATGCGTATTTTCTTTTCCATTCCGTCCATTGCTCTAAAATATTTCCATTCCGCTCTTTAGGCCTACCGGTAAAGAGTCATTATCTCCCGCTAGATGGCATTCTATAAATACTCGAATCATCGAAGAATATGACATGCGCAGACAACGGTAAAGAGTAGGAGCAGTTTTGCATTTCCATTGGTTCCTACGATCATGTGACTGGACGAGTTCATTTGCGTTAAAAATAGATGCATTCTGCACAAGAACATTAATTGTTTCACAAAATGTTGCGCAGCAGACCGTTAATAATTCTTTCACGATTCTTTATCGGTTTAAAAACAAGTAAACAACCTCAAAAAAGGTGAAGAAAACCCCATACAACAATTTCACAAACATTCACACCTATTTTACCAAATTAAACCTGGCGAATATGATGAAAGATTTCAACCGGAAGTACCTTCACTCTCCATGAACATCTCTTCTGAACTATATTAAATATAATGTCGCCGGCTTCTGCCGGGCGACCAATCACAGCTAAAATAGCAGACATAAAACATACCGGTTTTAAAGCTTGTTAACCGAAAAGCAAAAATTTTAGGCTTGTCAAAATTGAAAGCATTTGCAGACGAAAAAATAAGTGTTGCTGAAAAAATCGAATCTGTCTTTGACAAGGTAAAACAAGTTGTGAGAAAAGCAGAGAGTTAAAGCTACCAGAATATATTTTGTTTATTTCTCGCAGTGTTTTCAGAAAACCTTTTTCCTAATGTGGATAAATCTAGGATTGTGTTATAAGAAGTAAGCACTGTAACAAAAGCAGACCGGAGTTACAGCAATTATAAACCACCGCTAGAATAGCAATCTAGAGTCCATGTGATCGTAAAACTCTCTAAATATAGCAGACAAGGACTAGGGATAGGGCAAATGTTCTCTCTGAGATGGGAAGAGAGAGGGGGGCGGGAAAGAAAGAGAGATAAGGAGAGAGAGAGAGAGAGAGAGAGATAGAGAGAGAGAGAGAGAGGGGGAGAAAGAGAGATGAGAGAGAGAGAAAGGAAGAAAGAGAATGCATAGGTAATAGTACGGTCACAAATCAGTAAATGCCACCTGCCGGCGTGGTAATTGCCAGTTTTTTACTCGAATTCAGCCGGTGGCATATCAATGGCAGCTTGGTGGCAGGCACAATCGGCAGGCAGCAGGCGGCATTTGAGACGCCGCCAGGACGCCGCTGAAGTTTTAAGAAAAAGTTAAAATTCTGTCTTCCACCAGACGATTTTTCCAATTGTGCCTGTCGTCTGGGCGCCGGGCGGGCGCATTTCATAGTCGCACAGGGTCTATCAAGCGGCAGAAGGGCTGCAGCGCAATTTTTACTCGGTCGTCACGGGGTTCGAGGGCCTTCAATCTTCGGCCAGCGATCGGTAGGAACTAACTGCCACTCTCCAGCATCCGGCCTGCTACCGTAATGCCACCGTGCGATTTCAAAATATCTGCCCGCGGCAGGGCGAAGATTGAACAGCATATGGAAGGCGACTGTCGGTGTTGGTAGGTGGTAGGACGGCGATCTCTAAATATAGCAGACAAGGACTAGGGATAGAGCAAATGTTCTCTCTGAGATGGGGAGAGAGAGGTAACTGGGAAAGAAAGAGAGATAAGGAGAGATAAGGAGAGATGGGGAGAAAGGGAGATGAGAGAGAGAGAAAGGAAGAGAGAGAATGCATAGTTAATAGTACGGTCTCAAATCAGTAAATGCCACCTGTCGGCGTGGCAACTGCCGGTTTTCACTCAAATTCAGCTGGTGGCAGCTCGATGCAAGCTCGGTGGCAGGCACAATCGGCAATGTGTTTTCTTTCTCCTGAAAAATCATGAAAAATGACTTAGCATAGTATTGCATTCAGCAGTCGAAATGTCTATTTATTCATTGCTATCTGTACAGAGAAGTAGGCCAAAAACATGCACATTAAGCAACGTCGATAAACGTCGAATTTTGACTCTTTCTTTACCAAAACATCTGCAGACAATATATTCATAATTATGCAAATGAACTTAGACTCTCTGATCGGGTGAATAAACATTGTGGGAGAAGAAGAAAATGTTGGTTACCAGCATTTTCTGCTTTTTCCTAAATATTGTCAAAGTTTCGTTGGAATTATGCTGTAAAGAGTTAAGCAAGAATTTGTCTTGCGCATCTCAAATGGGAATTTCAAAGGAAAAGAGAAAGATTGCGGTTTTGACGAAGAGAATACCAGATTACAACTCTTTTAATTATATCAACAATCGGAAAGATAGACAATGGGAAAAGAAGCCAGACATTATTGAAGGTGACGGAAGAGATGGTGACCTTATCAATAGATAAATTTTTACAGAACAGGTACAGCAAACAAAACCGCAACGCCGAAAAAATTCAATATGACATTGTAACTTGTGTTTTCTTTTTCGAAGTGGAAGCATACGCATTAAAGGAATGGAAAAGAGTTGTATTTCATGCAAAAAAGATATACTCGTACTGTGAAGATTTACAACTCATGCACATGCAAACATTTTGCTGCGAATAGGCCAGGGTCAAGGTTAGAAATAAGTGAGTAAGGTAGGTTTTGTATGCAATTTTGATAAGAAGAGTAGTTATTTCACCCATGAATCGTGTTAGATTAAGGAAAACAAGCATTTGGTTTGCTTGTGAAACAGGGAGTCATGACCTTCCCTTCTTTGTTCTATAGTTTTGACCCAAAATGCGAAAGTGAGGGGTCATGGGGCTCGCGGCTGTTTTTAGCGGTGAAAACCAGGGTAGGGTCAGGACACGAAATATTACGAAAAATAGGCATGATTAGTTGCCATTTTAGATTTTATCCCCAGATTATGTGTTGTTTCGAGTTTCAGTTTAGCTTGGTATTTTCGGGCTAGCTTCCTGGTTTTGCATTTTGTGAATTTGGGAATATAGGCTAAATCTTTCTTTTTTTTCTTTCAAATGCCCTCTTGAGATCCTCTGGACAAATTGGTACTTAACTTTTTACAACATTATCCTGACTTTTAACGGACCATAACATAGAAAAATCTCTTTGGAAATACTGAGTAAAAAGCAGATTTTTTCTTTTTACCCGATCATAGAGCTCAAAGTCATTTGCATAATTATGGATATATTGTCTGTAGATGTTTTGTTACTGGTCTTGATCACCCCTGGGGACTGTAGTCCTGGAGACGAGAAGACAAGACACCGGTCACTTAGATTCCTTCGGTTAGAATCTCAAAGAGAGTATTTTGTCTAAACTCAAAAAGAAAGGAGCCACGCTTTGTCAAAAGGGAGTCTTATACATTTACAGAAAGTATCTATCCACGCCAGCATGCGCAGTGGGGGCACGCTGGCGTGGGTCGATACCTTTAGCTATTGATCAGCTTTCTGTATGTCCAAGGACTATTGTACCTCATGATGAAGTAAGTTGTCAAACAAAATAATGGTTACCATGATTACCTCGCGGCTTACCTGTACGTTCTCTCTCTTTCTCTCTCTCCCCTTCTCCCCCGATCTCTCTCTCCTCCTGGCTTACCTGAACGCTCTCTCTCTCTCTCTCTGTTTTTCTCTCTCTTTGAGAGAGAGAGAGAGAGAGAGAAAGAAACAAAGAAAATAAAAGAGAGAGAGAGAGAGAGAGAGAGAAAGAGGGAAACAAAGAAGGAAAGAGAGAGAAGATTTAAAAGAAAAAGAAAGAGAGCCAAAGTTGGGGATAGGGGCAAGGCCTTAAGAATGGCGTTTGCAAACATCGTGATAAACAGAGCAAACCCCTCATTCCTCACGTTTCAAATGTGTTTTTTTTTCAAAACAATTTTCCTTTCTCCACAATAATCGCATGTCTTTCAAAGCCAGATAATTACATGACAATTCTTGTTAATAAAGTGTTCATTTTTCACAAGAAGAAATACGAAGAAAGGAGCTAATATTTCTTTTTTTTTTTTTCGTCGATATCGGGTATGCGTAATGTTCACTTCCTTTGTTCTGTTAGTTTAAACAGTTAGTACCCCGGGCTACGTCTATCAACATGCCATTACGGGTTTCTAGGGCTTAACGTTTTAATGCTATATATAGTTGTTGGATGAATTACTATTTCGTTTGAATTTTAAAACAGAATTTAAGAATTTGTTTGGTTTCGGGGACAGACGGGCGTTTATAAGTTCATTTTATGTAATCGTTTAATTAAATCAATTTACTAGAGTAGATAAACAAAAGCTGAAATAAAGTAAAACATTTATTGTTTTTGAATAACTGTTGAGGTGTCGACAAAAACGTGTTTCGTTTTCCTTGTAAATTGTGAATAAAACTTGCATATTTTACATACAATTAAGCCTTATACTTGGCATAAAGGTGAGCTCCACAAAAGTGGTGCTCCCTTGTTTTTCCCAAATGGCTCCGCCCCGTCCCCGCCCCGTCCTTCCCAAATGTCACCGCCCGTCCCACCCCACAGAGAGAGAGAGAGAGAGAGAGAGAGAGAGAGAGAGAGAGAGAGAGAGAGAGAGAGAGAGAGAGAGAGAGAGAGAGAGAGAGAGAGAGAGAGAGAGAGAGAGGCATACAAAAATTGTGCGTGTAAATTTGAGTTCAGTACGTAAACAATTGTAGGAGTATTGCTCCGGAGAAAACTGTGTCTACGGACAGCCATGGCGATTCCAGTATACCCATCTCCATTTTGTTGTGGGGGTATAATAACTATCTTAAACCGTTTCTTCCGAACAATGAAAGTTCGCAATAAATCCATAGCTGAAATACAAACCGCATCTGGCGGGACTCCAACCCATGCGGACACATATCTTGGTTTTGAATACCAATACCATAACAACTGAGCTAAAGAGATATCTCCCTTACGCAGTTGTTATGTAATCTATTAAAATTGGATCGAAGGCATGTACGGAGGAGTGGTCTCCCGTAACACCATGCAAAGAAATTGCCCGATCCGGAGATCGAACCCTTGACCCCATGTTCTTAAGTCCTGCACGCTACAGACTGAGCTCCTGGGGCTCGGCTGGTACAATATTTACACGTTGAATATAACAGAACAGAGTCAATGGAAAAACGCAGCTAAAATAGCAGACATAAAACAAACCAGTTTTAAACCTAGTTAACCGAAAAGCAAAAATTTTACGCTTATCCAAATTGAAAACATTTTCAGACGACAAAATAAGTGATGCTGAAAAAACCGAATCTGTCTTTGACAAGGTAAAAAAGCTGTGAGAAAAGCAGAGCGTGAAAGCTACCAATATATATTTTGTTTTTTTCTCGCGGTGTTTTCAGAAAACTTTTTTCCTTATGTGGATAAATCTAGGATTGTGTTATAAGCACTGTTTCAACAGCAGACCGGAGTTACAGCAATTATAAACCACCGCTAGAATAGCAATCTAGAGTCCATGTGATTGTAAAACTCTCTAAATATAGCAGACTAAGACTAGGGACAGAGCAAATGTTCTCTCTGAGATGGGGAGAGAGAGGGGACGGGACAGAGAGAGAGAGGGAGAGATAAGGAGAGAGAGAGAGAGAGAGAAGGGGAGAAAGAGAGAGGAGAGAGAGAGAAAGGAAGAAAGAGAATGCATAGGTAATAGTACGGTCACAAATCAGTAAATGCCACCTGCCGGCGTGGTAACTGCCAGTTTTTACTCAAATTCAACCGGTGGCATATCAATGGCAGCTCGGTGGCAGGCACAATCGGCAGGCAGCAGGCGGCATTTGAGACGCCGCCAGGACGCCGCTGAAGTTTTAAGAAAAAGTTAAAATTCTGTCTGCCACCGGTCGATTTTTTCCAATTGTGCCTGTCGTCAGGGCGCCGGGCGGGCGCATTTCGTAGTCGCATGGGGTCTATCAAGCGGCAGAAGGGCTGCAGCGCGATTTCTACTCGGTCGTCACGGGGTTCGAGTGCCTTCAATCTTCGGCCAGCGATCGGTAGGAACAAACTGCCACTCTCCAGCATCCGACCTGCTACCGTAATGCCACCGTGCGATTTCAAAATATCTGCCCGCGGCAGGGCGCAGATTGAACAGCAGATGGAAGGCGACTGTCGGTGTTGGTAGGTGGTAGGACGGCGATCTGCCGAGTGCAGACTCCCGGGCCCCTGAATATAAATCCGAGGCTATTCACAATAAAAGATTTCGGCATGGCGATTCTAACAGCACCAGAGCGCCTCAGAGACTTGCGTATTGCTTGGTTGGGCTCTAGTCTCTTGCGCTTCGGTGTTGGCGCTTTGTCCTGCCCCCTTGCCTTTAGGGGAAAACTTGTTGGAAGGAAAAACTTTTTAAAAATTAGATCTATTTATCTTGTGTTTGATAGTAATGATGAACATTTTGTACTGATACGAGAGCAATCTAGCTTTATATATCCTCTCTAAACCAGCCTGCCGACAGTTCGAACGCTCGATCGCCAGCCGGTGTCAGTTATAAACGATCGGTGTCCGCCAGGTCGCCGGGCGGTGGCACATAAAATTTGACGGTTGCCGGCCTGTCGCCTAACTGCCACCGGCCGACACCCTGATGACGCCCCACACTCCTCGAACTTAGGAAACTGCCTGGCGCCGTCCGGTACATGCCAGGCGGCCTTTTATTGGCAGTTATTTATAACCACTCTCACCGATTTGTAAAAGAATCGACCGGCGGCATGTAATTTTAAGAATCCACTGATGTCTAAAAATCGGCAGGCGGCAGTTTCACAATTTGACCATACTGTAAGCCAGGAGGTAAGCATAGCATCCATTATTTTGTCCGACAAATTACTGAATCATGAGGTACAACGGTCCTTGGACATACAGAAAGATGATTAATAGCTAAAGGTATCGACCCAGGTCAACATGCGCGCAGTGCCCATGCTGTCGTAGGTAAATGTATAAGACTCCCTTTCGACAAAGCTTGGCTTCTGTCTTTTTAAGTTTGGACAAAATACTCTCTTTTAGATCCCTACTGAAGGAATCTAAAGCACTGGTAGACATTTCCTCTAATCTTCCCACCTGCAAGACTGCATGCCCCAGGGGTCATCAAGACCAGTAACAAAACATCTGCAGATCTATAATATATCCATAATTATGCAAATGAGCTCGAGCTCTCTCATAGGGTGAAAAAAATGCGGAAAAAGAAGAAAATGACCGTTACCAGCATTTTCTGCTTTTTCCTCAGTGTTTTCAAAAACATAGTTTTTTTATTTATTTATTTTTTTTTTCCGATCATGCCACTTGCTTATATTGATCATTAATATCACTATTTCACAAGTTGAACATGATTTATTGATGAAATGTAAAGAGAATTAGGATTATGCTGTTGCATTTAAGTGTTCCTTTCAATTTCACACTAACTATATAGACCTTTGTTTGAGAAAATTCAGTTTGGCGTATTGCGGACCGAGACAAGTTTAGCTGACATTTGTGTGCTGCCACCGAAAGGTAAGTGGCAGTTTATGAAGTTCCTTATTTTGACCGCAAATTGCATTTAGTCTAGTAACACAATCAATTTTCAGTCTGAAAATAGTATTTAAGTTGATCCTAAGATTGAAAATTTTGGCTGATATTGATTCAAAGAAGGGAAGCAACTCGAATTGCGGAAAAAGGCAAATTTGGCGTCTGAGGTCATTTTGCCTGATTTTGCTTTTTTTTAATTTTTCCATCGATGTTTTGCTTGAAACCAGTATGATTTAGGCAATTCTGGTAAATTTACACCATTTCTGATACTGGAGGAACATATCTACATACCTACATGGTCAGTACATTCTTCAATTCTCCATTGTGTCCGAAAAAGAGTCATCACGTTCCGAAATGTTCTATCCGACAAGTCTCTGGGCCATGACGAATGTGTGCTTTGGACTGGCTCGACCGATATATATACCTAGTCTCGGTTGTCAGTAAAAGTTAGAAACTGCTAGTTTATCGACCTATGTCCTTTGTCAAAAAAAGTCTGATTCAGCATTGTAGCGACAAACATATGTTTATTTGTGTCGAAAGAAATTATGCCTCAATGTTGATCACTTGTCATATAAAAGGGTTCCGTTTCTGTGTTTGTTTCTTATATATTTTGCAAGTTGCTGACGTCTTAAACTTGTTGAAGCAGTTTCTAAAATTCTAATCATTACATTTTTTTATGTAACAAACAGGCAATGTGGCATGGTATGTTGGAAGTGACACTTTTAAAAGAAATGGAACCCAAGACAGGGAAGAACCAGTGGTTTTGCAACTGGACAAGTACCTGAGGTAAGCTTTATTTCCAGAAAGACAATAGAATCTAGCCTGAGGCAGTGAAAGTGAAATTCAAGTTGTTCTCCTAAGACTTGTCTTTGAGCTCAAATTGCCAGGAAAATGGGGTAAAATATTTTTAGTTGCCTAAGGCTTAAGAATCCATTTGAAATGAGTTCTGTGTAACCCAGTCTCATTCTGCTGGTTTATATCAGTCAATAACGAGGCAAGTTACTTGTTCAAACTGTTTAAAGTGTTGTTGGCATATTTGAAAAGAAAAACTTTTTTGCCTTAAGGCACAGGTACAAACAGTTTGCTGCGAGTTGGCCAGGGTCACCCAATCATTCTTAAAAACATTCTTGGTCTTGTTCTCAAGAATTTTCTAAATTTGAAAGTAAGCCAAATTCTGTTTGGCTAAACCAAATGCTTAAGCCAATCAGTAGTTGTGGCGCTTTCAAATCTTGAGATTCTTGGAGAAAAGGGCTAGGAATATCTTTAAGAATAAAAGGTGAATACAGACAAAGAGTTTTCTCTTTTTCCACTGCGTTTTCAACTTTTCCATTTAAAAAAGAAGTTATATCAATTGAATAGCATTCAGAATATTGCCTGTTAAAGCTTTCAACTTGCTTACCAGCATTTTATCCTTTTTCCGACTTTGTATTCAGACGTCCTCTGTACCGTTAAAACTGGGAATTGTTTAGCAAAGGGTCAATCAAGTCGTTGGGATTATATTAATTTCCTAGGCCCGTTGATTATTATTTACTTGACACGTTAGGTTGAAATCCCATTCAATCCCGAGTTTTGACGACGTTTTTCTCGAGGTTGGTAGCCTCATTCGGTAAACCTCGGGAGAGCCGTTGATTGGTACGATTGGTAATGCAAGCCTAGATCTAAACTCGTCCGTATAACGGTCGTTTCCATTTGAACTGCGAATCACGTTATCTTATACATGGTGCGCCAGTGTCAGTCGTTTAGAAATGACATAAACAACCTCGATGAAGGAATTCACACCTGTCTATCTGACGGTGAAAACTTCAATCAGAATTGATAAACCACGTTACCAAATGAATGCAGGAACTGTTATTCAACGAACAGGTAGTTAGAGTGGTGTCCGTGGTCGTGAGGTAGAGCGTCGGCCTCATAACCTAAGGGTCCTGAGTTCGATACCTGGGAGCGGGTGTCAACTTTGGGATTTTTCATTGGCCCACACATTCGGCGCGAGTACTGGTGTAGTTCCCAGGAAGCAGAATCGAGAGAGATTAGTATAAGTTGTAAGAACTTGTTTCTCAATCGATGTAAAATAGATATGTTTAAACTAACAGGTAGTTAGAAAGATTTCGATAGAAAGTTGAAACTCAAATTTTCTTTCATTACGGGAGCCTGACAATTTTCAGAACGGTAAA
Organism: Tridacna crocea; assembly: GCA_943736015.1. NCBI lineage: Eukaryota > Metazoa > Mollusca > Bivalvia > Cardiida > Cardiidae > Tridacna > Tridacna crocea. Next base: position 16,407,078 of record OX031057.1, on the reverse strand, counting down.
CCGGTGTAGTGCCGGGTGATGAATGTACCGATCTGCTCCATATGAATCCACCAGTCACAGCCGAGTGATTTAATGGCTCCCATCACCCGAGGTATGCCGAGGTGGCAGTGCACGGTTCTCAACTAAACTTGTCTCGGTCCGCAATATGCCGAAATGAACTTCCTCAAACAAGGTCTATAATATAGTCAGCCTGAAATTATAACGAACACTGAAATGCAACAGCACAACCCAATTTTCTTTTTACATTTTATCAATAAATCATGTTTAACTTGTGAAATAGTGATATTAATGATCAAGATAAGCAAGTGGCATGGTCGAAAAAAAAAAAAAGAAAAAATATGTCATTTTAACCTATATTCCCAAATTCACAAAATGCAAACCCAGGAAGCTAGCCCGAAAATGCCAAGCTAAACTGAAACTCGAAACAACACATAATCTGGGGATAAAATCTAAAATAGCAACTAATCATGCCTATTTTTCGCAATCTTTCGTGTCCTGACCCTACCCTGGTTTTCACCGCTAAAAACAGCCGCGAGCCCCATGACCCCTCACTTTCGCATTTTGGGTCAAAACTATAGAACAAAGAAGGGAAGGTCATGACTCCCTGTTTCACAAGCAAACCAAATGCTTGTTTTCCTTAATCTAACACGATTCATGGGTGAAATAACTACTCTTCTTATCAAAATTGCATACAAAACCTACCTTACTCACTTATTTCTAACCTTGACCCTGGCCTATTCGCAGCAAAATGTTTACATGTGCATAAGCTGTAAATCTACACAGTACGAGTATATCTTTTTTGCATGAAATACAACTCTTTTCCATTCCTTTAATGCGTATGCTTCCACTTCGAAAAAGAAAACACAAGTTACAATGTCATATTGAATTTTTTCGGCGTTGCGGTTTTGTTTGCTGTACCTGTTCTGTAAAAATTTATCTATTGATAAGGTCACCATCTCTTCCGTCACCTTCAATAATGTCTGGCTTCTTTTCCCATTGTCTATCTTTCCGATTGTTGATATAATTAAAAGAGTTGTAATCTGGTACTCTCTTCGTCAAAACCGCAATATTTCTCTTTTCCTTTGAAATTCCCATTTCAGATGCGCTAGACAAATTCTTGCTTAACTCTTTACAATTATAAGATGCTATTGCCAAAATCTTTGGGACAGAAACAGTGAATCTTGGCTGCATCTTAAGAAAGGCATGTAGTCATGGAGACGAGAAGACAAGAGAAAATGACTACCGATCGCTTAGATTCCTTCGGTTAGAATCTCAAAGAGAGTATTTTGTCTAAACTCAAAAAGAAAGGAGCCACGCTTTGTCGAAAGGGAGTCTTATACATTTACAGAAAGTATCTATCCACGCCAGCATGCGCAGTGGGCGCACGCTGGCGTGGGTCGATACTTTTAGCTATTGATCAGCTTTTTGTATGTCCAAGGACTATTGTACCTCATGATGAAGTAAGTTGTCAAACAAAATAATGGTTACCATGATTACCTCCTGGCTTACCTGTACGTTCTCTCTCTTTCCCTCTCTCCCCTTCTCCCCCGCTCTCTCTCTCCTCCTGGCTTACCTGAACGCTCTCTCTCTCTCTGTCTTTCTCTCTCTTTGAGAGAGAGAGAGAGAAAGAAACAAAGAAAATAAAAGAGAGAGAGAAAGAGAGAGAGAGAAAGAAAGAGAAAGAGAGAGAGGGAAACAAAGAAAGAAAGAGAGAGAAGATTTGAAAGAAAAAGAAAGAGAGCCAAAGTTGGGGATGGAGGCAAGGCCTTAAGAATGGTGTTTGCAAACATCGTGATAAACAGAGCAAACCCCTCATTCCTCACGTTTCAAATGTTTTTTTTTCCAAACAATTTTCCTTTCTCCACAATAATCGCATGTCTTTCAAAGCCAGATTATTACATGACAATTCTTGTTAATAAAGTGTTCATTTTTCACAAGAAGAAATACGAAGAAAGGAGCTAATATTTCTTTATTTTTTTTCATCGATATCGGGTATGCCTAATGTTCACTTCTTTTGTTCTGTTAGTTTAAACAGTTAGTACCCCGGGCTACGTCTATCAACATGCCATTACGGGTCTCAAGGGCTTAACGTTTTAATGCTATATATAGTTGTTGATTGAATTACTATTTCGTTTGAATTTTAAAACAGAATTTAAGAATTTGTTTGGTTTCGGGGACAGACGGTCGTTTATAAGTTCATTTTATGTAATCGTTTAATTAAATCAATTTACTAGAGTAGATAAACAAAAGCTGAAATAAAGTAAAACATTTATTGTTTTTGAATAACTGTTGAGGTGTCGACAAAAACGTGTTTCGTTTTCAAAATGAACAAACCATATGGTCGTCTTGTAAATTGTGAATAAAACTTGCATATTCTACATACAATTAAGCCTTATACTTGGCATAAAGGTGAGCTCCACAAAAGTGGTGCTCCCTTGTTTTTCCCAAATGGCTCCGCTCCGTCCTTCCCAATGGCCCACCCCACACAGAGAGAGAGAGAGAGAGAGAGAGAGAGAGAGAGAGAGAGAGAGAGAGAGAGTCCCTAGGTACTGGCGGCTGTTCAGCGTAGGGAGGAATAAGGAGAGCTATTACTAAACACGATTAAATCCCCAAGGTTCTTGTCACAAAAACAGATCTTTGTCACAGAATGCAGTATGGTTTATTGCAAAAGCAAGAGTTGAACAATTTTAAGGGGATATAATTCCCTAACAAATCGCGACCAGGGTTATAAAAATCGCACATGCACAATTTCATGTATATTGGAACTCTGTGTGTCAATTTGAGTTCAGTACGTTAACAGCTGTACTGCTCCGGACAAAATTGTGTCTATGAACAGACGGACGGACGGACAGCCATGACGATTCCAGTATATAACCCTTTCAACTTTGTTGTGGGGGGTATAATGACTATCATAAACCATTACATACGAACAATGAAAGTTCGCAATTAATCCGTAACTGAAATGCAAATCGCATCTGGCGAGATTCCAACCCATACGGACACATATCCTCGTTTTTCAAGGTTTTAAATACCAATGCCATAACAACTGAGGTAAGAGATATCTTCCTTACGCAGTTGTTAGGTAATCCATTAAAATTGGGATGAAGACATGCATTGAGGAGTGGTCTCCCGTAACACCATGCAAAGAAATTGCCCGATCCGGAGATCGAACCCTTGACCGCTTGTTCTGAAGGCCTGCACGCTACAAACTCAGCTACTGGGGCTCAGCTGGTACAATATTTACACGTTAAAGATAACAGAACAGAGTCAATGGAAAATCACAGCTCAAATAGCAGACATAAAACATACCGGTTTTAAACCTAGTTAACCGAAAAGCAAAAATTTTAGGCTTATCCAAATTGAAAGCATTTGCAGAAGACAAAATAAGTGATGCTGAAAAAATCGAATCTGTCTTTGACAAGGTAAAAAAAGCTGTGAGAAAAGCAGAGAGTGAAAGCTACCAGAATATATTTTGTTTATTTCTCGCAGTGTTTTCAGAAAACCTTTTTCCTAATGTGGATAAATCTAGGATTGTGTTATAAGAAGTAAGCACTGTAACAAAAGCAGACCGGAGTTACAGCAATTATAAACCACCGCTAGAATAGCAATCTAGAGTCCATGTGATCGTAAAACTCTCTAAATATAGCAGACAAGGACTAGGGATAGAGCAAATGTTCTCTCTGAGATGGGGGGAGAGAGGGGACGGGACAGAGAGAGAGAGAGGGAGAGATAAGGAGAGAGAGAGAGAAGGGAAGAAAGAGAGAGGAGAGAGAGAGAAAGGAAGAGAGAGAATGCATAGGTAATAGTACGGTCACAAATCAGTAAATGCCACCTTCCGGCGTGGCAACTGCCAGTTTTCACTCAAATTCAGCCGGTGGCAGCTCGATGCAAGCTCGGTGGCAGGCACAATCGGCAGGCGCATTTGAGACGTCGCCAGGACGCCGCTGAAGTTTCAAGAAAAAGTTAAAGTTCTGTCTGCCACTGGCCGATTTTTTCAAATTGTGCCTGTCGTCAGGGCGCCAGGCGGGTGCATTTCGTAGTCTTGCGGTGTTTATCGAGCGGCAGACGGGCTGCAGCGCGATTTTTACTCGGTCGTCACGGGGTTCGAGGGCCTTCAATCTTCGGCCGGTGTAATGCAGAGAAATGACCCCCATTACAATATGACCTACGGTCATTTCTTGACGTAGAATAATGACCAATGGGTAACCAGCATTTTCTCCTTTTCCAACAGTGTTTTCAAAAGGCTTCGACAGGATTCATTCCTCTCCCACCGGTGATCATGGTTTCGACGATGACTGTGTGGGTGAGCAGCCAGTTGCCTGGAAAGAAAATTGCGAGGAGTACTGGTAAGAGATGTCCCAGGAAAGCATGGATAGGTGCATTGGCTGAAATGATGTTGAAAACGGCGTTTAACACTATACAATCAATCTATCAATCAATGGTAAATAAGTTAGATGAAACTTTTCACGCCGATAGTGCGTTTTCACTATTGTTACGGTAGACAACGATTTTATACCTGACATTTGCATCAGAGAGATAACTCTTTGGCTGAGTGGTTATGATATTGGACTCTAAATCCACGAATAACGAGGATATTTGTCCCTTCAAGGGTTCTAATCCCGCCAGATACAGTTTGCATTTGAGTTATGCGTTTATTTCTTTCTTTGTGTCTGACTTTGTTCGTAAGACTATTTTAAAGTTAACCCATTACCACACATTCCCTACTTTTGACGCCCCTGAGAAAGAAGCCTTTTGAAAACACTATGGGAAAAGGAGAAAACCAGCATTTTCTCCTTTTCCCGCAGTGCTTTCTACCCTTCCCAGAACAAATTTCTACCTTTTAGTCACCTTTATTTTGTCGTCTGCAAATGCTTTCAATTTGGACCAGTCTAAATTTTCTCGTGTGGTAATGGGTTAATTTGGGGGAAAAATATCCCCTTATCAGACAGTATAAATTAGACAGCGAGTTTTGTACATTGTCCAAAAAAGTCTTTAAGTTGCGCTTAGTAGTCTAAGACTTAAAATATAAACAAAAAATCGGTTTACTTTTTGTGAATGTAAATCCGAGAAAAAAAATCTGGCAACTTGAAACAAAATTCATGATGACAAAACATTCTTTTATTTGTAAAATTGTTGTTCAAAACTGTTTTCTGTGTGCGGGGGAGAGGGAGGAAGCAATCGCGAAACTTCTAAGAAAATCAAGGGCATTGACCCCTAGGGTGCTAAGCACGACTCAGTGACCTTTAATGGACGTTCAGTCTGACCTTGGATCTACACTGTCCGATAATGAGATATTTTTCTTATTGTCCTCCAAAAACTATCTCCGAAATAGTAAAACTTGGGGTTTTACGGTTAACTTGAAAATTTCATTTCACATGAGGAAAAGGGTGAAATCTCTAGCGCAGCGGATTTAACCCTGTACCAAACAATCCCTGGTTTTCACAACCCTGAAAGGGAAACCTTTTGAAAACATTGTGGGAAAAGGAGAACCAGCATTTTCCGCTTTTCCCGCAATGTTTTCTACGCTACTGGAAACAAATTTCAATTTTTGAGTTACATTTATTTTTGTCGTCTGCAAGTGTCTTTCAATTCGGACAACTCTAAAATTTTCTCATTTGGTAAAGGGTTAAACTTGGAATAAAGATCATTAATTTCGGTCATAAATGAAGTTAAATTAAGCTATAGATAGCCTGGAAACAAAGAACAATTACGCTAGAAGGAGCCAGGCTCTTTGAAAGAGGAGCTTACTGTATCTGCAAAAGGTATCAAACGAGGTAAGCTTGCGCAGTCCGCAAAGGTTTTACCTCGACCGAAACCTTTCGCCATTGGTCAATTTTCTGTATTTCGAAGGACCATAATATATGGCCAACAACACGCGAAAAGGGACATTCGGACACTGGCGTAAAGTGTCGCCTTGGATCAGCCTGAGCAGTCGGCGCAGGCAAATCCGAAACAACACTCACTGTTTTTATGTAATTTTCCGTTTTGCACAAGTCTAATGAAGAATAGAATCTAAAGTAGTCGTAAAGTGCCGTAAAGTGCGCAGGCTGATCCGAGACAACACTTTACGCAAATGTCCGAATGCCCTTTATAGCTTCTTGTAGGCCATATCAAAACTCACTAGAGAGAGAGAGAGAGAGAGAGAGAGAGAGATTTGAGTTCAGTACGTAAACAACTGTAGGAGTATTGCTCCTGAGGAAATTGTGTCTACGGACAGACGGACGGACAGCCATGGCGATTCCAGTATACCCATCTCCACTTTGTTGTGGGGGTATAATAACTATCATAAACCGTTTCTTCCGAACAATGAAAGTTCGCAATAAATCCGTAGCTGAAATGCAAACCGCATCTGGCGGGACTCCAACCCATGCGGACACATCTCTTGGTTTTGAATACCAATACCATAACAACTGAGCTAAAGAGATATCTCCCTTACGCAGTTGTTATGTAATCTATTAAAATTGGGACGAAGATTTGTACGGAGGAGTGGTTTCCCGTAACATCTTGCAAAGAAATTGCCCAATCAGGAAATCGAACCCTTGACCCCTTGTACTCAAGTCCTGCACGCTACAGACTGACTACTGGGGCTCGGCTGGTAAAAGATTTACACGTTGAATATAACTGAACAGAGTCAATAGAAAAAAGAAAAAACTAAAATAGCAGACATGAAACATACCAGTTTTAAAGCTCCGTTAACAGAATAGCAAAAAAGTTTAGGCTTATCCAAATTGAAAGCATTAGCAGACGACAAAATAAGTGCTGCTGAAAAAATCGAATCTGTCTTTTACAAGGTAGAAGAGCTGTGAGAAAAGCAGAGCGTGAAAGCTACCAGAATTTTGTTTTTTTCTCGCAGTGTTTTCAGAAGACTTCTTTCCTTATGTGGATGAATCTAAGATTGTTTTATAAGAAGTAAGCACTGTATTAACAGCAGACCAGAGATACAGCAATTATAAACAGACAGTAACTCTTCTCAAAGAAGCTACTTGTATATAAATAATTGTTCGGACGAATACCTTGAATTTCTGATACGTTATGTTTCGAAACGAAGACTACAATATCGACTACAAAGACATTTTGTAAAAAAATCTAAAGGTGAATTTTAAGATCAGAGGAATACAGGAAAGTTTTCGATGGTATCGACTTTCTCAGAGACTAGAGTCTACTGAAGATGACAATGCCGATCGGTCTTAGCGCCTAAACGGTTACTTTGGAAACGGCCATTTCACAAAAAAAAACACATTAACATATCTTTTTCTCCCCATTTTTACACTTACCATTAAATATTACTGTACATTTCAAAACATTAGAAAATTCTATGAAAGGAATTTTTCAATATTTTGAATCAATTGAAGACTACATGTTGATTTTGTTTACATTTTGGCACATGTGTCAAGAAATAGGAAAAATATTTTTTAAGAAAGAAAATGAATTCAGATTATTATTTCATTCTTACAGAATCAAATAATAATATATTAGATAAGGACAATAATATTTGCATCGCATGATAAACTTTCTAACGCTGTATTATTGTCTTTTATGTTTTTAGTGTTTTGATGCAAGCGGTTATCATAGAAACAGCCATTTTGCAAAAACTCAAACTCGTCAACATACCTTTTTCATTTTGGGTTTGCCATTGGATTTTACCCAACATATGAAAGAATAAGAAAATTCTATGAAAGGATTAAATTTTCACAAAACTGTAGAAAACGTCTTTAATCAGTTTGCTTCGAATTGGCCAGGGTCAAAATTAAAATTAAGAGTAAGGTAGGTTTTTAGTGCAATTTTGATAAGAAGAGTAGTTATTACACCCATGAATTGTGTTAGATTAAGAAAAGAAGCATTTGTTTTGTATGTGAAACAGGGGTCATGACCTTTCCTTCTTTGTTTTAATGTTTTGACCCCAAATGCAAAAGTGAGGAGTCGTGGGGCTAGAAGCTGTTTTTAGCGACGAAAACAAAGGTAGGGTCAGGGCACGAAAGATTGCGAAAAAATGGCATGGTAAGGTGCTATTTTGGATTTTATCCCCAGATTATATGTTGTTTGGAGTTTCAGTTTAGCTTGGCATTTTCGGGCTGGCTTCCTGGGTTTGCATTTTGTGAAGTTTGGAATATAGGTTAAAATGGCATATTTTGCAGGGTTTTTTTTTTCCGACCATTCTATATGCTTATATTGGTCACTGATATCACTATTTCACAAGCTGAACATGAGTTTTTGATAAAATGTAAAGAATTAGGGTTATGCTGTTGCAATTATGTGTTCCTTATAATTTCATGCTCGGCGTATCGCGGACTGAGACAAGTTTAGCTGACAACAGTGTACTGCCACCGTAAGTTAAATGGCAGTTTATGAAGTTTGTATTTTGACCGCAAATTGCATTTAGTCTAGTAAGACAATCAATTTCCAGTCTGAAAATAGCATTTAAGTTGTTCCTAAGATTGAGAATTTTGGCTGATATTGATTCAAAGAAGGGAAGCAACTCGAAATGCGGAAAAAGGAAAAATTGGCGAATTTGGCGCTTGAAGTAATGTTGCCTAATTTTACTTTTTCTTTTTACTTTTCCAGAGATTTTTGCTTGAAACCCGTATGATTTAGGCAATTCTGGTAAATTTAGACCATGTTTTGATATTTTTTGATACCAGCGGTTTATCGACCTACATATTTTGTCAAGAAAAGTCTGATTCATACGGAATACCGTTAGGGCCATTGCCTTTGAATGTGTTAATTTGAAACACGATACTCGATAGTACGATGACGATAACGCGAAACAACGAAACCACGATGGTGAAACCGCGATAGTACGATGACGATAACACGATACTACGATGGTGAAACCACGACAATACGATAGTACGATGATGATAGTGCGATATAGTATCGTGTTTTCACCATGGTACTGTCGCGATTTCACCATCGTAGTATCGTATTTTCGTGATTTCACCATCGCGCTATCGTAGTATCGCATTATCATCATCGTACTATCGTGTTTTCGTCATCGTGCCATCGTGGTATCGTCATCGTACTATCGTAGTTTCACCATCGCACTATCGTATTATCGTCATCGTACTATCGTGTTATCGTCATCGTACTTTCGTGTTTTCACCATCGTACTATCGTATTATCGTCATCGTACTATTGCGTTTTCACTATTGTACTATCGCCTTACGGTGGGCATGCGCATCTTCCAATATTAAAGACCTACAGGACAACAGTACACATGGAAGAGTTTATTCAAAGTCATTTTGAGAGAGGCTATGCCTGTAAATTGGGTTATCTACCCTCTTAGACAATTGCGGAGTCAATGGCCTTATGGATAAAGCACCTGCTTAATGTGAAGTAGACCAAGGTTCAAAACCGACATAGAACTCTTTTTTTTTTAACTAGATTTTCTCCACTATCTTAACTTTTTTTAAACATTGATATAGTCAGAAATTTAATTTGTATCAAGAACTTTTGCCTTTGACTTCAACAAATTTGTATCAGTGACTTCAGAAAGGGGTATTTAGGGGGAAAAATGGCTTCTTTTTGGGTACGACTAATTGTCTAGAGCATAATCTTCCAAGCCCTGGCATCTCAGTCGGTAGTGTACAAGACTCGAGAACAGAGGTCATTGGTTTGATCCGCACCTCGGCCAATTTCTTTCCGAGGATTGATGATAGTAATTGTGACAGGATTCATTCCTCTCTCTCTGCTGATCATTGTTCTGATGGCAGTTATGTGGGAAAGCAGCTAGTAGCTCGAAAAAAATATTGTGGGGAGTATTGGAAACAAAATTTATGGGAAAGCATGGATAGGTGGACTGGTTGCAGTGATAAAACTAAAATAATACTGAAAATGGTGTAAAACACCATACAACCAAATAACTAAAGGATAATGTGTATATTCCTTTCATAAACTTCTGTATTTCTTCCGCAAACAAATCAAACCTTTATTTAACCTGCTATTTTTTTAGATTTACCAATCCCATTTCACCTTTGTTTAGGATATACTTATAGTACAGGAAAATGTTTTTCTAAAAATTTACATGCATGTGTTGTTCCACAATGTACTTGGGGTAATGTTTCCTGTAATTTTTTTGCCACCAAAAAGAAAAATAATGATAAATTCAGGGTATTTCAAAGCTTGAAATTAGATTACTCCTGTACTGTAAGATGGTTTTGCTAAAAAGAAAAGCCTCAGGTAGCAGACTGCACTTTCTAATCCACAGTTTCAGCTCTCCAAAAGCGACTTTAATCCCCACGAGCAGTGGAAGAGGTAAAGAACTTCGGTACTGGAAAAATATCGGATATCTATCGACTAGTATAGCCTCTCTCAAAATGACTTTTTATAAACTCGTCCATGTGTACTGTTGTCCTGTAGGTATTGAATATCTTAGGATACGCATGCGCACCGGAAGGCGATAGTATGATGGTGAAAACACGAAAGCACGATGACGATAACACGATAGTGCGATGACTAAAACACGATAGCACGATGACGATAACACGATAGTGCGATGACGATAACACGATAGTGCGATGGCAAAAACACGATAGTACAATGATGATACCACGATGGCACGATGACGATAACACGATAGTACGATGACGATAATACGATAGTACGATGATGATAATGCGATACTACGATAGCGCGATGGTGAAATCACGAAAATACGATACTACGAAGGTGAAATCGCGACAGTACCATGGTGAAAACACGATACTATATCGCACTATCATCATCGTATTATCGTATTTTCGTAGTTTCACCATCGTAGTATCGTGTTATCGTCATCGTACTATCGCGTTTTCACCATTGTGGTTTCGTTGTTTCGCGTTATCGTCATCGTACTATCAAGTATCGTGTTTCAAATTAACACATTCAAAGGCGATGGCCCTAACGGTATTCCGTAGATTCAGCTTTGTAGTGACAAACATATGTACATTTTTGTCCAAACAAATTCTGCATCAATGTTGATCACTCGCCATATAAAAGGGTTCAGTTTTTGCATTCTGTTTGTTTTCTATACGTTTTGCAAGTTTCTGATGTCTTAAACTTGTTTGTTTTTTAGTTTTGACCCGAAAATGCGAAACTGAGGGATCATGGAGCTAGCGGCTGTTTTTAGCGGCGAAAACAAGGGTAGAGTCAGGGCACGAAAGATTGCGAAAAAACGGCATTGTAAGGTGCTATTTCGGATTTTATCCCATATGATGTGTTGTTGCGAGTTTCAGTGTACATGTAGCTTGACATCTTCGGGCTAGCTTCCTGGGTTTGCATTTTGTGAATTTTGGAATATAGGTTAAAATGGCATATTTTGCAGGTTTTTTTTCCCGACCATTCTATATGCTTATATTGCTCACTGATATCACTATTTCACAAGCTGAACATGAGTTTTTGATAAAATGTATAGAATTAGGATTATGCTGTTGCAGTTATTTGTTCCCTATAATTACAGGCTGACTATATAGACCTTTGTTTCAGGAAGTTGAGTTCGGCACACTGTGGAAAGAGACAAGTTTAGCTGAGAATCGTGCACTGTCATCTCGGCATACCTCGGGTGATGGGAGCCATGAAATCACTCGGATGTACATGTATCTGGGGAAAGATATGCAGCAGATCGGTACATTCATCGCCCGGCAATACACCGTTTTGCGTTTCAATTTTCTATCGAAATTTTTCTGAATATATTTTAGTTGAAAATCAGTTTGTGCATTCATTTGTTAACGCGGTTTATCAATTCCGATTGAAATTTTCACCGACAGATAGACAGGTGTAAATGACTTCATCGAGGTTGTTTATGTCGTTGCTAAACGACTGGCACTGGCATGTCAGGTATTAGATCACGTGATTCGCAGTTCAAATGGAAACGACCGTTATACGGACGAGTTTAGATTTAGATTTCCATCACGAATCGTACCAATCAACGGCTCTCCCGAGGTTTAAGGAAAAAAATGCTGATAACCAATTTGAAAGCTTTTGCAGGCAACATCTGAGTGCGATTCAATTGATATGACTTCTTTTTTAAATAAAATAGTTTAAAACGTAGTGAAAAAAGAGGTCATTTTTGGTCCTGTATTCACTTATCACTCTTAGAAATATTCTTAGCTTTTTTCTCCAAGAATCTCAAAGTTTGAAAGCACTACAAGTTCTGATTGGCTAATCCATTTGGTTTAGCCAATCAGAATTTGTCTTACTTAGAAATTTGGAAAATTTTGGCGAATAAGACCAAGCATGTTTTTAAGAAGAATTGGTGAATCTAGAGCCTGATTAACAGCTTTTTGCCTTTCCCTCAAGATTTTCAAAATGTTTTTTTTCTGAAGGGCATAAAAACTTGGGTTTGTGTGGTAAAGATTTGATCTTATATCATTTCAGTCTTTGTTTTTGTCGTGTTAACGGCTGTTTTGTAAAAATATTTAGCTGTGGTGAGGCGGCCAGTGCACCTATTTCTGATTTTCATGACCTTTTCGAAGTTCAGTCATTCAACGACAATGGACTTTGTCGGGCATGAAAAACTGATAAAGAGATAGGGAGCGAGGGGAATATGTGAGAGAAAGAGAGAAACAAAGAAAATTGAGAGAAAGAGAGAAACAAACAAGAAAATAAGAGAGAGAGAGAAGATATGAAAGAAAAAGAAAGAGAGCCAGAACTGGGGACAGTGGCAAAACCAAAGCATTAAAAAGATGATGTTTGCAAACATTGTGATAAAAAGAGTAAGCCCTCATTCCTTTTTTTCAAATGCCATTTTCCTACAAACATTTGTCCTTTCTCAACAATGATCGTTTGTCTTTCAAAGCCAGTATTAATACATGACATTTCTTGTTAATTAAGTTTCATTTTTACAAGAAGAAATAAGAAGAAAGGATCTACAAAAAAGAAAGGACTTTTTGTCATCGACATCGGGTATGCATAATGTTTACTTCTTTTGTTCTGTTAGTTTCAACAGTTAGTACCCCCGGGCTACGTTTATCAACATACCAATACCGGTTTCCAGGGCTTAGCGTTTTAATGCTATCTATTAGTTGTTGGATGAATTACTTTTTCTTTTCAATTTTAAAACAGAATTTATGTATTTGTTTGATTTCACGGACAGGCAGGCTGCTTTAAATTCTTTCTATGTAATCGTTTAATCCAATCAATTTGCTACAGTAGGCAAAGAAAAGCTGAAATAAAGTAAAACAATTATTATTCTTGAATAACTGTTGAGGTGTCAACAAACCTCTGTCTCATTTTCAAAGTGAACAACCCGTAGGTTCGTCTTGTAAATTGTGAATAAAACCTGCATATTCTCTGCTTACTTTTAAGCCTTTATAGTTGGCATAAAGTCGAGCTCCACAAAAGTGGTGTTCCTTTCCCTTTTGTCAAATGGCCCCCGCCCTAGAGAGAGAGAGAGAGAGAGAGAGAGAGAGAGAGAGAGAGAGAGAGAGAGAGAGAGAGAGAGAGAGAGAGAGAGAGAGAGAGAGAGAGAGCCTGATGCATACAAAAAAGTCTATGGACAGACGGACGGACGGACAGCCATGACGATTCCAGTATATAACCCTTGCCACTTTATTGTCGGGGTATAATGACTATCATAAACGAACAATGAATCCGCAATTAATCCGTAACTGAAATGAGGTTTTTCAGAAGTGCATATATCTATTTGATTAATTACTACAAATTTATTATGAAGAGCATATTGTGCATTTTGGGCAAGCATTTTGGGCAATTTTCTTTTGTGTGCGGAAATCCAGAATCCAAGATACTGGAATGATTGTACAAGTTCTAATATCGAATTATTAAATAAAAAATTGTGGTTTGTATGCCGCCCTGATTCAGAAATCACAATATTTGTCTAATTAGTGTTTACTTTGAGTTTCAATTTCTTGCAATACGTAGAAAGATCATTCAATAAAGATTGTAGTAGCTCAGGAGATGAGCAAATAAAACAGCATCATCAGCAAAAAGGATGACAAAAAGTTTCATGTCTTCTAACTCAAAAAGACCGTCATTATTATCTTTTAACTCATGTACAATGTCATTTACGAAGTACAAAATATGTAAACTCGAATTTGGGTCCCCTTGCTTTGCTCCTGTATTAGAGACTATGAACGGAAAAAAATATTTTTATATCTCACAGTAGCTTTGGCCAATTTGTACATATTTTTAATGGCATTTACTAATTTGGTACTTACTCTTTCATTGAACGATTTTTTTTTAATTATTAGGTTTCTTTCTAATCTATCGAAACACTTTTCGAAGTCAATAAAAGCACAATAGAGCTTTTTGGGTGACGTGAGAGTTTTGATACGGCGGAAAGGCCGCGAAGCGGCTTTGGAGCCCGTCTATAGGTAACACGTATGTGTACCAGTCTACAAAATCCCTCTAGGCTAGGGAAAAAATTCAAAGAAGTTGCAAAGACGTACAGGGAATATCTCGGTTTTCTAGGTGCGGTTACATTGGTGGAGTCACGCGCAATTTTCTTTCGAACAGGTGGGGGGACCGTAAAGATCATTCGGGAAATATCGGCGATTTGGTTTACACATATTGGACGTGTCTGGGATCTCTTGCATATTCGAATATCTGTCCCAAAATCAATGTTAATTTGCGTCACAACAGTCATTTGTCATTAACAATGGATAGAGAAATTTCTTTTGCTGAATTTAATGAAGTTTTGAGTAAAGTCAATTTACAGAATATGTGTTCGAGAGATTCCGGTTCATGTTACGGAAATGGCCGAGTGACGAGAGTATTTACCAATGGATACGGGATTTCCCAGAGCTTTCCATACCGGCATTGCACTTCAGTAGCCCTTGGCCTTAGTCACTCAGGTAAGATAAGAATGTCAGTGTTTTATTTTTTAACTTTCTAAATGTTTATTTTGCCATCATCACTTTCATGAACGATACGCGCCTGCAAACTTGCAAATAAATATGTAAAGAAGGGAAGCGACTCTACGCAAATTATAATGACCACCATTTTCTGACACGGTATGTATTTTCCTATGTTGTTGTAACTACACGCTAGATTTGTGTAATTTGTGTGAGCAGAAAAAATGTAACACGATTATTGCAGTTATTGCACTGTTTGCATACGTACTGGTACTGAAGACAGCCTAGAGTTGATGACGATGTTGAAATCGGTTTTCGTGCACCATGAAACACTTCTCAGATCACCAGTATTTTCTCCTTTACTCACTATGTTTTCGTGTGCCTTCTCTCATAGGGTTATTTAAAGTCAGGATTTTGTGGAGAAGAGGTTAAGAGTTGACACCAATCTGAATGTCTACAAGTAAACACATAGTGACAAGTAGACTACAGATACTAGATCTATTTTCTCCTTTGTCACAATGTTTTCAATAGGGAAGCAGAGGCAGGGAAAAAAGGCAAGGCTTGAATTTTGTGGAACTCCAAATAGTTTTATAACCAGCTCAGATTAATAAAATGATATTTTTAGATTTTCAAAATCATCCCAAACTTCAATATCTCATGACTGAATAGATATAGATCTAGTATGACTTTTTTAAACAGTGTTTTATGCCATTTTTTAACATTATTGAATATAGGTCTAGTATGACTTTTTTTAACAGTGTTTTATGGCATTTTCAACATTATTGAATATAGATCTAGTATGACTTTTTTTTTTTAACTCATTACCAAACGACAAAGTTTTTGGCTTGTCCAAATTGAAAGCATTTACAGACAACAAAATAAAAGTGACTGAAAATTTGAAATTTGTTTTGTGAAGAGTAGAAAACATTGTTGGAAAAGGAGAAAATGCTGGTTACCAGCATATTGTCCTTTTCCCACCATGTTTTCTAAAGGCTTTTTCTCAGGGTCGTCAAAAGTAGGGATTGTGTGGTAATGGGTTATCAGTGTTCAACATTATTTCACACATATAATGGCAACAGCTAACACGTATGAAAGAGAAGTACGACAGAATGTATAGAATTGTATTTCCATAAAGATACATACTTGCAGCCAAAGAGACAAAAGTGTTGTTGAAAGTAGACAGAGGAAAGAATGGTTCAGAAGTAGGTCATGTAAACATATGTAAAACACCAATATGTATTGTTTTGAAAGATGAGGGATTTGTCTTTGATTTAACCGTTTACCACACCATCCTGACTTTTAACAACCCTGAGAAAGGAGCCTTTTGAAAACACTTTGAGAAAAGGAGAAAATGCTGGTAACCAGCATTGTCTCCTTCTCCCACAATGTTTTCTACTCTTCTCTAAACAAAATTCAATTTTCAAGTCACGTTTACTTTGTTATCTGGACAGGTCTAAAAATGTTTTCGTTTGGTAAAGAGTTAAAACCGGAGATGACAGCAGTCGTTTCTTTGAAGACTGCAAGAAAATAAAATGCATTTTCTCTCTGACGTAATCTCTGTAATTTTCAAACGGTTTGGGACAACATTTAGTATGAAAATACAAGTATACATTAGTTTCATAAAATAGATATGAAATGGGTTTTAAAAAATGTTTGGAAAATAAGTGCATGTACTCCTTTTCTAGAATCTGATTGGTTCAATTTGGAAGCATTTGCATGTGACAAATGTCCCTCAAACAATTGGTTTTGTCATTGAAAGGATACAAAGAAATTTATTGTCAGCAAATTAATTCAGTTTTGATAAATCTAAAATTTTGTCATAAATTGTAGTGAAGAATTTACCATAAAAATGATTTGCAAAGGCCTGTGTGGGGATGTCACATGATCAATTTTATGTGTCGATTATGTGGGATCACATTCAAATAGTTACAGTGACGTCATTTCCTATCTCATGAAGATAGACAGATTTCACGACTGCAAAATGACTGTCCCCTTATTCAACCTTTGAAGGGCAACACTCAGATTGAATTGCTAATGCAGAAAGTTAAAAATGAGTAGTTTTATCTTGAATCCACAATTTGCTTCTTTGCCAAATATTATGGAAAACAGCCTTTGAAAGTACAGTATATGCAGCTTTAGATCAGATGTAGAATATCCATTTTATTTGTTTTGGCACTATCAGTATTTCACAAGTATTTCCAACTTGCAGTAGAAAAGTTAAATTTATACTAGTATGCATTGAGCTGCTACGTTTTGGAAGTACATGTATTTCTTATACTTAACCACAGTATTTTAACCATGCTGTCTGAAAAGGGGGCTTAACCCTTTACCAAATGGCAAAATTTTGGAATAGTCCAAATTGAAAGCATTTGCAGACAACAAAATAAATGTGAATCAAAAATTGAAAATTGATTTGGGACGTGTAGAAAACATTGTGTGAAAGGAGAAAATGCTGACTACCATCATTTTCTTCTTTTCCCACAATGTTTTCAAAGGCTTTCTTTCTCAGGGTCATTAAAAGTCGGGATTGTGTGATAAAGAGTTAATGGATGTGCAAAAAGTATCGAGCTAGGTCAGCCTACACAGTCTGTGCAGTCCATGCAGGCTGACCTGGGTTGAAACGTTTAGCAGCTAAGCTATTAGTCTATTTCCAGCATATCAACAGACCATTCTGCCATCTGATTTATTCAGTTGTTAGACAAAATTGGTTTTACGGATCTATAATCATGATATGACTTGTTTGGTAAAAAGGATCACAGAGAAGCATTAATCCTTCATCAAACAATCCCAGGTTTAAATGACTCTTGGGAAGAAAGTCTTTAAAGACAATGTAGGTAAAGGAGAATGGCTTATTACAATTAATTTCTCCATCACCACAACATGTTTTATACTATCAAGGAACATTAGCTCATTGATATCTATAGATGCTTTCAACTTGGATATGTGCAAATCTTGTCACTTGGGACAATGTTTCTTTCACCAGAATGACACATTTATTGCAAACTATGCCTTGACAAAATGTGCCTCAGACATTGTTATTTAGAAAATCCAATCTAACTGGAATTTTCTTTGACCAAAGTAAAAAGAAAGTTCAAGAAATTTTTATCTCTGAAAATAGAATATTGCTCACTTATGTGAAATATCTAATGAGATATATGTATACATGTACCAGAAAAACTTTATTTTTTTTGTAAGCAGATAAACATAAGTTTTACACAATTACATGCTGCTTCACTAGTATTTCTATATTTTCATTTCTTTCAGGTGCTTGCATAAAGTTACAAGTTTGTTTCATTCTGGAGGCCAGAAAAAAGCTACAGTGTTGGTGGTTAGATTAAGAAACAGTAAACTACCAGAGACTTTGGTGTGATAGTAAAATTGACTAATTAGCCAATTAACCATACCATAGACCTTCTTTTAGAACCCTAATCAAAACTATATGATAAAGGAGCATTTGATTGAATATACTTTAAAAAAAGAACACATTGTGGTCCCATTTCTCACAAATACTTTTGTTAGCTGTGTTGCAAATTTCATTTCACAATTATAGCTTAATTCTTTACAATGTGAAAAATTATAATCTTGTTCATAATGAAACCAATTCCAAACATTAAAAACTCAACAACTGGAATTTGTTTTGGGAAGTGCAGAGAACATTGTAAGAAAAAGAGAAAATGCTGGTTACCAGCATTTTCTTCTTTTCCCATAATGTTTTCAAGAGCCATCTCCCGTAGGGAGTATGCTAAAGGATGAATAGACTTCAACTGTAGAACATAATAAAAATGCTGTAGAAATGGAGCAGTTGTTTTTGATAAATAATATATTTGTCAAAAGCAGCTGCTCCTTTTCCATCGTTATGCAAATAGAATCATTGCAGATTATTTCTCACATGTGTAAAAAAATCTAGTTTGCGATGCATCTTAGCCCAGTGTGAGTAGTAGCTCTGTATTTCACCTGTACGGTGAGTACAGTAAACGAGTTAAACTCTTATAAATGGAAACGAATTGGTCTGCATAATTCTATGTATTATTTAAGAACAAAAATTGCAATCTATGAAAGAAAAAGAAAGTTGGCTAATATTTTTCTATTTTTAAACATGACCTATTACTTTTTTCAACCTTGCCCTTGCCTGTTTGACTCAAAGTCCCATGTTGGCAGAACCCTGAAGGTATCTGAAATTTAAGAACAAAAATTGCATTGTGTCTTGGTTCAAAAGTAAATTACTTGAGAAGGCACATAGACATGGATGGTCAAAAATACCAATTTATAATATTGCCATCATTTGAATCTAAAACCAAAAGGATTTGTCATAACCCAAGTACAGTTTTAGATGATCACAGCTACTCATGTATCAAAAATAGAAAATTATCATGATTGGTGCATTTAATTTCTGTTCTGCAGACCTTCTCAATTTGTTTTAGTCCAAGATTGTGTTGTTTGAGAAAGGGTTAAATAGTGCTTTTCCTTTCCCGACAATGTTTTCTACTGCATCAGTATCAAGTTATTGGAGCCATTTAACCCATTATCACACAATCCCGACTTTTAACGACCCTGAGGATGAGGCCTTTTGAAAACATTGTGGGAAAAGGAGAAAATGCTGGTAACCAGCATTTTCTCCTTTTTCCACATTTTCTACCTTTCCTAAACCATATTTCAATTTTTTGGGTCACATTTATTTTGTCGTTTGCTAATGCTTTACATTTGGACTAGTCTAAAAAATTCTATCGTTTGGTAAAGAGTTAACCGTTATTGGTTTCGCTTTTGACCAGTGTAACATTTACTAATTTTGTAAAAGGTTAGTGTTGAGTTTGTTCTTATTTTCATTAGTAGATCTGGATCTAAATGAATTGTAAAGCAGCAGGGGTTTGAAGTACCATAAGATATCATGGTGATCTATATAAATAATTGTTTTTGAATAATGTAAATATAAATCTCATGCAAATTGATTTCATTTTCCAAATGGAAGTTGTTTTCACTTTGCAACATGGGTTTTTTTTTTCAGTATCATGATTTGTAACATTTTAGTGTTACTAGTTTCAAGTCATCTCTATAACATACATATTTTTGTAATACAGTATTTGAATTTTAAAAATTGCTGTTAAACTGTAGAATCTAAAAAGGTAATTTTGCTTTGCCTTTCCGCCCGTATTTAGGCTTTGCCTATTTTCATATTAATCATAGAATGGATTAAGAAAATACAGTCTACTGTTGACTTACCTTTCTGGAAACCAAATGCTTGTCAATAATTTTATTGTGTTTTATGGACCATTTAGTTAATCTGTTTAGTAAAATTTGTCAGTATATTTTTGATATTATGTTTATAGAAGTAATTCCCCGGTAATTGTTTGCATCATCAACATTAATCCACACTGAGTTTGGGTAAAGCGTTAAGCACTGAGAAAAATAGCACTTTTAGAACTCTTTAAACAAAATAATGGCCTAGTACAAACTGAAAGACAAAATTGAAAACGACAAATTCGATATTACTGGGTCAAAATTAGAAATAAGTGAGTAAGGTAGGTTTTTAATGCAATTTTGATAAGAAGAGTAATTATTACACCCATGAATTCTGTTATATTAAGGAAAAGAAGCATTTGGTTTGTATGTGAAACAGGGGGTCATGACATTTCATTCTTTGTTTTAATGTTTTGACACCAAATGCGAAAGTGAGGAGTCGTGAAGCTAGAAGCTGTTTTTAGCGGCGGGAACAAGGGTAGGGTCAGGGCACGAAAGATTGCGAAAAAACGGCATGGTAAGGTGCTATTTTGGATTTTATCCCCAGCTGAGTTTCAGTTTAGCTTGGCATTTTCGGGCTAGCTTCCTGGATTTGCATTTTGTGAATTTTGGAATATAGGTTAAAATGGCATATTTTTTCAGGGTTTTTTTTCCCGACCATGCCACTTGCTCATCTTGATCATTAATATCACTAATTCACAAGTTGAACATGATCTGTTGATAAAATGTAAAAAATTAGGTTTATGCTGTTGCATTTACGTGTTCCTTATAATTTCATGCTGACTTTATAGACCTTTGTTTGAGGAAATTCAGTTCGGCGTATTGCGGACCGAGACAAGTTTAGCTGACAACAAGGTAAGTGGCAGTTTATGAAGTTTGTATTTTGACCGCAAATTGCATTTAGTCTAGTAAAACAATCAAATCCTAGTCTGAAAATATTATTTAGGTTGTTCCTAAAGTTGAGAATTTTGGCTGATATTGATTCAAAGAAGGGAAGCAACTTGAAATGCGGAAAAAGACAAATTTGGCGAATTTAGCGCTTGAAGTCATGTTGCCTGATTTTACTGTTTTTTTTTTTTTTACTTTTCCAGAGATGTTTTGCTTGAATCCCGTATAATTTAGGCAATTCTGGTAAATTTAGACCATTTTTGATATTGGAGTAACAGATCTACATACCTAAATGGTCAGTGCACTCTTCAATTCTCCACTGTGTCCGAAAAGAGTTGTCACGTTCCGAAATGTTCTATCTGACAAGTCTCTGGGCCATGACGAAGATGTGCTTCTGATTCAGCTTTGTAGTGACAAACATATGTTCATTTTTGTCCAAACAAATTATGCCTCAATGTTGATCACTCGTCATATAAAAGGGTTCAGCTTTTGTGTTCTGTTTGATTTTTATACGTTTTGCAAGGTGCTGATTTCTTAAACTTGTTAAAGCAGTTTCTAAAATTTTAATCGTTACAATTTTTATGTAACAAACAGGCAATTTGGCATGGTATGTTGCAAGTGACAGTTTAAAAGGAAATGGAACCCAAGACAGGGAAGAACCAGTGGTTTTGCAACTGAACAAGTACCTGAGGTAAGATTTATTTCTAGAAAGAGAGTAGAACCTAGCCTGAGGCAGTGAAAGTGAAATTCAAGTTGTTCTCCCAAGAGTTGTCTTTGAGCTCAAATTGCCAGGAAAATGGAGTGAAATATTTTTATTTTAAGGCTTAAGAATCCATTTGAAATGAGTTCTGTGTAACTGAGACTCATTCTGCTGGATGATATCAGTCAATAACAAGACACGTTATTTGTTTAAACTAATTTAACTGTTTTTTGGCATAGATAAAAAAAAAAGTTCTTTGCTTTAAGGCACGTAAACAATTTGCTGCGAATAGGCCAGGGTCAAGGTTAGAAATAAGTGAGAGAGGTACGTTTTGTATGCAATTTTGATAAGAAGAGTAGTTATTACACCCATGAATCGTGTTAGATTAAGGAAAAGAAGCATTTGGTTTGTATGTGAAACGGGGGTCATGACCTTTCCTTCTTTGTTTTAATGTTTTGACCCCGAAATGCGAAAGTGAGCGGTCATGGAGCTAGCGGCTGTTTTTAGCGGTGAAAACAAGGGTGGGGTCAGGACACGAAAGATTGCGAAAAAACGGCATGGTAAGGTGCTGTTTTGGATTTTATCCCCAGATGATGTGTTGTTTGGAGTTTTAGTTTAGCTTGGCATTTTCAGGCTAGCTTCCTGGGTTTGCATTTTGTGAATTTTGGAATATAGGTTAAAATGGCATATTTTTTCGGGTTTTTTTTCCGACCATGCCACTTGCTCATCTTGAACATTAATATCACTATTTCACAAGTTCAACGTGATTTATTGATAAAAAAATTAGGACTGTGCTGTTGCATTTAAAGACGTTTATGACAAATTCTTCCAACGGACAGATTTTTTTTAAACTTTGCACATACAAAGCTCACCATGTCTCTTGTAGATTATAATGATAGAAAAAGGGGGTCCCCGTGCTCGTTTCTGAGAAATTCGCTTTTGAAAAAGGTATATACAGTTCCAAAATTCAGCATATACTAGATTTAACACACTTTCCTTTAATAGTCAAATAAAAAAGAAAATTGCCAGAAGAATATACAAATATACATCACTTTAAAGAAAAATAATTCAGTTTTGCACAAAAAACATATGAAAGCCTGGTTCTGAGCATGGTAAATGTACCAATATGCATTTTATATATAGACCATTGAGTTAAAAATGGAGATAATTTGACCGGGTTAAGGGTTGATTTTCAATAAAAACATGCTTTCTAACGGACAGATTTTTTTTAAAATTTCCACAATTATATATCTTGACAATAAGAAAAAATAAAAATGGCACCTACCCGTGCTTCTTTCCCCAGGAAACAGGGATGAAGGTCACGTTGGACGTTAATTTTGTCCAAGGAAAACTATATAATAGAAGCTCAGCAGACATAGTGGGAAAGAAGAAATTGCTCATGCTTATTGAAAGCGATTTCCCTTTTCCCACATTAATCCTATACTCCTTCAAAAAATGAATATAGCCTATATACCTCAAATTTATATCACACCCTTAATTATCTACATGCTTTTTTTTTATAAATTTGCATACATGATTACGGCTCATAGAAATGCAAAACAACAAGAAATGTCTCTTGAAAAAATGGGATAAAAGCTCAGCAGACATGATGGAAAAAGGAAAAATTATTCAGTAGAAGAAATCTCTCCTATTCCCACAGTGTTTTTCAAAGAGGAAATAGCCATACTTCCAGAAATATGTATACTTCAATAGCTTCAATTTTCTGCCTGTTTCATTGTTTACTGTGTAACTGGACTTTTTTTCCAGCTAGTTCTTGACCAGTCATATCATCCTTACACTGGCAGGCCAGTTTTGATGCTATCACCTTCATCCTGAAAGGATAGCATGACAACTGGCCTGCCAGTGTCAGGAAAACGTCAGAAGCTGTATCATTTTCAGCGTTGGATGGCTGACATTGCGTAAAAAAAATTCTTTTTCCACGACAAATAAGCATTCGTTTTGATGAAAACTTCCCCTTTTTATTTCGACCATAGAATACCATGGCTAGTGCAACCGTGCTAGTACTATCCGTAGAATGTTGGGTCTGCTGTTGCTATTGCCATATGTGCGAAAAATACACATTAGCGCTGATAGTTTTACTTTCTGTGAGAAATACACATGCGCAGTATGGATGCGCGTAAACATTTATACCAAACGTAATTAAGTGCTCCTTATAATTTCAGGCTGACTATATAGATGTTTGTTTCGGTAAGTTCAGTTCGGCATATCGTGGAACAAGCAAACTTAGCTGAGAACTGTGCACTGCCATCTCAGCATACCTCGGGTGATGGGAGCCATTAAATCACTCGGCTGTATCTGGTGGATTGATATGCAGCAGACTGGTACATTCATCGCCCGGCAATACACCGGTTTACCGTTCTGAAAATTGTCAGGCTCCTCTTACGAAAGAAAAAATGAGTTTTAATTTTCTATCGAAATTTTTCTCACCATATTTTAGTTGAAAATCAGTTCGTGCATTCATTTGTTAACCTGGTTTATCAATTCCGATTGAAATTTTCACCGACAGATAGACAGATGTGAATGACTTCATCGAGGATGTTTATGTCGTTGCTAAACGACTGACACTGGCGCGTCAAGTATAAGATCACGTGATTCGCAGTTCAAATGTAAACGACCGTTATACGGAGAAGTTACATTTAGGTTTACATCACGAATCGTACCAATCAACGGCTCTCCCGAGGTTTACCGAATGAGGCTAACAACCTCGAGAAAAACTCGGGATTAAATGGGAAAGCATAACGGGTCAAGTACATAATGATCAACTGGACCAGGGAATTCATACAATCTCAACTGCTTGATTGACCCTTTGCCAAAAAATACCAAGTTTTAACGGTACAGAGGACGTCTGAAACAATGTGGGAAAAGGAAAAAATGCTGATAACCAAGTTGAAAGCTTTTGCAGGCAACATCTGAGTGCGATTCAATTGATATGACTTCTTTTTTAAATAAAAGAGTTGAAAACTTAGTGGAAAAAGAGAGAATTTTTGGTCCTGCATTCACTTAATATTCTTGGCTTTTTTCTCCAAGAATCTCAAGGTTTGAAAAACACCACAAGTTCTGATTGGCTAATCCATTTGGTTAAGCCAATCAGAATTTGTCTTACCTTGAAATTTAGAAAATTTTGGAGAATAAGATCAAGCATGTTTTTAAGAATAATTGGTGAATCTAGAGCCTGGTTAACAGCTTTTTGCCTTTCCCACAAGATTTTCAAAAAGTTTTTTTCTGAAGGGCATAAAAACTTGGGTTTGTGTGGTAAAGATTTGATCTTATATCATTTCAGTCTTTGTTTTTGTCGTGTTAACGGCTGTTTTGTAAATAATTTCAGTTGCGGTGAGGCGGCCAGTGCACCTATTTCTGATTTTCAAGACCTTTTCGAAGTTCAGTCTTTCAACGACAATGGACTTTGTCGGACATGAGAAACTGATGAAGAGATAGGGAGCGAGGGGAATATGTGAGAGAAAGAGAGAAACAAAGAAAATTGAGAGAAAGAAAGAAACAAACAAAGAAAATAAAAGAGAGAGAAGATATGAAAGAAAAAGAAAGAGAGCCAGAACTGGCGACAGTGGCAAAACCAGGGCATTAAAAAGATGATGTTTGCAAACATTGTGATAAAAAGAGTAAGCCCTCATTCCTTTTGTTTCAAATGCCATTTTCCTACAAACATTTGTCCTTTCTCAACAATGATCGTTTGTCTTTCAAAGCCAGTATTAATACATGACAATTCTTGTTAATTAAGTGTTCATTTTTACAAGAAGAAATAAGAAGAAAGGATCTACAAAAAAGAAAGGATTTTTTTTCATCGACATCGGGTATGCATAATGTTTACTTCTTTTGTTCTGTTAGTTTCAACAGTTAGTACCCCCGGGCTACGTTTATCAACATACCAATACGGGTTTCTAGGGCTTAGTTTTTTAATGCTATATATAGTTGTTGGATGAATTACTTTTTCTTTTCAATTTTCAAACAGAATTTAAGCATTTGTTTGGTTTCAAGGACAGGCAGGCTGTTTTAAATTCTTTCTATGTAATCGTTTAATCCAATCAATTTACTACAGTAGGTAAAGAAAAGCTGAAATAAAGTAAAACAATTATTATTCTTGAATAACTGTTGAGGTGTGAACAAACCTCTGTTTCATTTTCAAAGTGAACAACCCGTAGGTTCGTCTTGTAAAATGTGAATAAAACCTTCATATTCTCCACTTACTTTTAAGCCTTTATAGTTGGCATAAAGTTGAGCTCCACAAAAGTGGTGTTCCATTCCCTTGAGAGAGAGGTTTTTTTTTTTTAATGCCAGCCCGATTTAAAAAAGAATTGTATTCTAAAACATTTCCTGGCAGTGAGGACAGAAGTCCTGATAGTTATTCCTCTCACTCTCTTGACCAGTCACGTTACTCACGTACTAGAGAGAGACGGACAGAGAATGAGAGGGAGAGAAGAGTGAAAGGGACGGACGGACAGAGAATGAGAGAGAGAGCGAGCGAGAGAGCTTCATTGTGAGGACACAATTTTTGTCATCACTATTACACTGTCGATTTGCATTCCGCATTCTTCAAAAATGATTTTAAAACATTTCCTGGCTGTGAGGACACAAGTTCTCATATTTATTCCTCTCAAGCGAAAATGTAATCTGGAAGGGAAATGTGAGGAAACGAAACAGAGATACTGAAATTAAAATCATAAACGGGGAAGCATATTAAAGCCAATTCCATGATCTTATTAGTCAACTGTTCGAAGTGCAGATTTACGTGTGTAGAAAAATTTAATCAGGAACAATGAAAATCTTTGATGCATACTGGGCCTTACCGGATCATGGGAGACAGAGAGACTTTATATGTCATCATGTATCATCTTCGACACCAAAACAAACTATAGGGCACAAATCTATTTCATATTCATACCTACTGCTAACAGACAATGAAAAAGTTAGGGTGTGTAGAAAATTCTTTTTGAAAAGTCTGCATATCGGAAAAAAGACAGTGTACTTTGCATTAAAGAAGAAGGAACATGGATTTTTTGTAGGAAGAGATGAGAGAGGTAGAGCTGCCTTTGTAAATAAAATCACTTCTGAATGCCTTGACATGGTGAGAAAACATATTGAGTCGTTTCCACGCATGGAATCACATTACATTTGAAAAGAATGAAAAAAGGAATATCTCTCGCAAGATTTGAGTACTTACAAGATGTTTGAACTATATAGAGACAGTTGCAAAGACAAAGGACTCAAGCCAGTTACAAATTCACTGAAAAAATCTGTCATTCTTTAAACCGAGAGAAGACTAGTGTTCCATTTGTAACCTGTATGAAATAAGAAAAAAAAGCAGGGAGAAGTTGATATTTCTGTTGAGAAAGAGTTTAAAGAACACCAGGAAAGAAGAATTAAAGCTAGACAAGAAAAGGAAAAAATCAGGGCCCAGAAGAAGCAAAGATTTTATGCTGCTACATTTGATCTTCAGGCTGTTCTATCGACCCCCTGTACAATGATGGGGGTATTTATTACAAAATGAAGCTCTCTTTCTTTTCACTCGGAGATCGGAATGGCACCTGCTATGTATGGGATGAAAATCAGGCTAGCCGAGGTGCAAATTGCCTCTTGTTTGGTTATGCATAATAATGAAGTTACAAGCGGTCCTCAAATAAAGGAAATCACATACATGTATCTTTTTGCTATCTGTGGTTGACAGAACAGGAACCAGTTTGTGGCTGCTAGCTTACTTTATTCACTAAAGCTATCTGAAACACTACTAATAATTACGTTCTTTAAGCGAGAACATTCACAGATGGAAAGTGACAGTATTCATTCGTCAATAGAAAATGCAAACAAATTAACACCAGTTTATGTCCAACGCATGTGGAGTACTGTTATATCTTTGGCAAGAAGTTGCAAGCCATACATTGTGATTCCCGTGAAGTACAATGACATTTACGATTTTAAACAATTTGCAAAACTGCACTCTCCGAATATGAAATTCACATAAAATCGGAAACGGGTCAATTTCCTGAAGTTGAAATGGATACAAATCAGACATGACAGACCTAGGAGTGTCATTTTAACGAGACGTTTGAACAGAACCATTTTGAGGAAATACGGGTTGAGTCATTCACCAGAGCTAAAGGAAGCCCCTGCAGTGGCCAAATAAACTGCCCCCTCTATACAAATGCAAGCTGTGTATTTCAGAAAAGAAAAAAGAATGACATCTCTGTGTACAGTGGTCTTATACCTGAAGAGTTTCATACCTACTATAAAGCTCTACTGTCTAGCAAGGGTCTGAAGGAGGTAATCCTGTACTTTAATGAGGACGAAAGTGAAATTGACACTGACAGTGACTGAAATAATACTCTATTTTTGATTTTTAACCATAAACCGACGACAAATGAAAACACTGATTATCCGGATATTTTCATTGTTACTACAGTTCCAATTGCTTTGTTGTTTTAATATCTGTGATTATATACAAATTTCATATTACTGTATATCCAAAACATATGGTAAACTTAAAAGACCTTATATGATATTTGCCTGTGAAAGGGAAACACATTTTAAAGTCTTGCCAGTGTGTTGGCAGTATAAAACATTGATAAAATGTGATAATTTGGAAAACAGGATATATTGATGAGATTTCCAAGTGACAAATGGCACCTTCATGAACTAGAATTTTTAAAATGAATAAAGGAACCATTTGAATTTCACTTTATATGGCCATGATAAATGATTTCACCAACGTACATAATGATAGAGCCTTTTGCACACTTTAAAAGTATATAATCAACAAAAAAATACAAGCACTTCCTGATTTTTATATACACCCCAAAACCTTTAAATGCGATTTTCTCAATACTATAAAAAGTGGAGATGGCACCTTTCTGCCCTCATCCGTCGATTTGTTCAATCTAGGTTGATCACACAGCTGTTGGGATCTAAAGTAAGCAATTAAAACCTGATTGTAATGAAAGAATACCCATCCCAATTGGAACACATTTTGAAGCTGAAGGCCTTCATCAGTTTAATCAGCCGGATTGTTTATAAGGCTTTGTGCACAAATAAATTTTACACAACTGTCAGCAGCTCGTTCGAAAAATTGAGCTTGCCGTAGTTCCTGCTAAAATTTCGAAGTTACAGTTTTCAGTCCTGAATTTTGAGTGTTCTGACTTCGTTCTTTACAAGATCGGAAGAAAATGGTGGCAATGAAAGTAAATTTTATTCTTTTTTTTTCAACAGCGTTTAATTTGTTCAGTTTCTGTTTACAATAAAATATCATTTTTTAACAATGTTGAAATCAGTACATTTGCAGATTTGACCCGCGAAACCTACAAATCCCAATTTGCTCGCAAAATAACTAGTTTGTGCTGTAGTTATAGAATTATTCCTGTGCGGAGTAGAAATATTGGACAAGTAAGTGTCTTCTGACTACTTATAGCTCATGCATATAAAACATTCGGTAAGTTTGGAATTTTCAAACAGTGCAATTTTATCTATCTTCGTCTCATCTCCAATCCCTGGGCAATAACACATTACCCTATAGAAAAACTTTTAGAACTTTCTGCTACATGTATCTCATGTAAGTTTTATTGACATCTATTTACAGACAATCTGGTGCCTAAGCGTATCTGACAACAAATACGGAAGCAAATCTTGTTTTTCGTTCACTTGGAAATGTGCATAGTTAACCCTCCCCCCCCCCTTAATTTTATGGATTTTTTTTTTACAGAACTTGAAAACCAGTTATACTCTAGGCTTTTCCGCCGCACTACATGCCGTGTGTCATCATACAGTTTTGAAAACTACACAATCTTTTCAACAAAGTTTCAAGATATACTTCCGAAATAATTCATCAAAACCCTGCGACTTCTGTAATGTTTTGCATCGATTATTTGTCGTGTGTGAAACGAAACACGAAGTACGACTGGAATCATATTTATTGCTTAAAACTCAAATATAGAAATAACCTGTAAAATTTGCTCTTTGGTTTGTTGGTTCTTTTGCTTTTTATTTAAAGATTTCAATATTGTCTCAGAGAAACCCACTTTTTGAAATGCAAGACTTAAATCTTATCGAAAAACGGTTTTGTCATTCTTGAATTATATTACAAAAATCTACAATAGCGTTGGTAAGTTCGAAATCGTATGTTGTGCAGATTTCGACCAATTAACAATACCCACTACTCATTTAAAGACAAACCGCATCATATTACAAGGTGGAATTGTACCATTTTCACTTTTCGAGCGCGCGCAGGACAATTTCAGAATTGCACCGATACCTAAAACTATAGTAAGAAAATGGAAGAAATGAAGACTAATAGCATTTTTCTCCCTGTTCTTAATCCTACTGGTCGTTAAGTGATATGATATTGAGTGGTAAATGATTAGGAAGCATAAACGTACTTTTCATACATTCATTAGGTTCTCATGGTATGTTTCTGTCTCATGGACATGGGCTTGGCACTCGGAGATATTCAGTTTCCATTCTGGTGGAGGCCAAGACCTGCGACTAATCCTACTCCCAAAAATTTATGTCCAGGCGGAGCCGACCTAAATGACGTAAATATAATTTCTTCTTTCTTTC
This sequence comes from Tridacna crocea, assembly GCA_943736015.1. Taxonomy (NCBI): domain Eukaryota; kingdom Metazoa; phylum Mollusca; class Bivalvia; order Cardiida; family Cardiidae; genus Tridacna; species Tridacna crocea. The sequence goes on along the minus strand of OX031057.1, from coordinate 16,376,889 downwards.
TCTCTTTATTTTTCAACCAATTCACCTTATTCCATTTAGATTAGTGGGTGATTCTTTCTATAGTTCTATGTATTATTTGACTTTTTAAGGCGCAATGTCGTCGTGATATGACACGTAAAAGTTAAATGAATATTTCTTTGTTCAAACGTGTGCAGCCATGGTTCAGGATAAGGCTGTTGTTGTAGTCAAAGTTCGACAAACTGTTTTCAATATAACATTGCAGCAACAGATAAGAATGTTTTGGACGACATTCTATTGTTGTGTAAATAACAAAATGAAAAAAGGTCCTTCCTGAGGAATTCCCAGATCATGATGTTGGTTGATATATCCTCATCTTCTTTGGCAACTCTAAAAATGTAAGTACTGTATTCTTGATGCGAAAAGGAAAGAAATTAAAAGGACAAAGCTATTCATTCTTTTAAAAAAATAATGTACTGACATTTCCGTTCGTAGATTTTTTTAAAGAAATTCCAACGTTTACTATAAACTGCATATTTGGTCTTAGTTGGCTCGTGCGAAAAGATTACTCCTAGAAACAAATACATGTACTTGACTCATAATTTTATTTACCCCATATCTCTGATCCATAAAGGGTAATGGGCATGATCAAAGAGTGGAAAACACTCAACTTGTACAAAGAGCAGATCAAACATAACATACATAGAACATTAAGCTGTTGAACAGAAAGCTGCAGAGTACCGTCCCTTTTAACATTAATTTTTTTCTGTCATATCACTGTTTAACCTGGCTATAGCTGACGAACTATTTAGCGGATGATGAAATGAATTCGAATAGATTTGTTAAACGACACCAGCGTTGTTTTTACCATGGAAATGCAGTCTACACGGATATATTTTTATTTCCGATCAGATGTTTTGAAATTTCTTCACTAAAAAGCACACATAAAACTATTTACAATCAGTTGATAAAGACAATCTTTAGGCTACATAAAGCATTGCCTTGTTTTTCCATTGACTGTACCTAGTATCATTCCCAATCTTATAACTAAATAAAGGTAGAACAGCTCCTCGTTGTGTCATAATTATGTGTACTTCGAAAAATAAAAATCGGTATGCTTAACAAGTCCTTATTGTCTAATATTGTCAAAGAAAAAAACGGGGAAAAAAATTCAGATCTACATCGGAAATGTTGCTATGAATTCTTTGAGTAAGGCTTGGTTAGAAGGGAGAGAGTATGGATTTATGTATTATTTCGTGGTCTTGATACCTAGGGTTTGCTGGTTGGATTCCCAACTCAATGGACTCTTTCTGACGTATGATAACTGTCAGTGGGGTAGGATTTACCTCTGTCCTTTGGCTAAACATCGACTTGGTCTCCAAAACCTTCACATGGAAAAGGCGATACTTAGTAGGGAAGGATCTTTGCGCATTACAAGTAAAAGAAACTATGTATTCTTGCTACCGCGATGTGATCAAAAATAATATTACAAGCGGCTTTAAACACCAAACGTTAGTATTGTTCTTTTTTACACGTTGTTTCGAACAATCGTACATTCGGTTTTCATTGTCAGTTTTCTTCACGCGCTTATACAGATTCTATGATCTGTAAACCCCATCTGTTTAAAACGTGTTCATGGATGCCAAACCTTTGGTCATGCTTCATTACTTTACATCTGTATCATGCTATACTACTCAAACTTTGATAGGGACCACATACATATTACTGTATTGGATAAACTCTTTACCATACTGTAAAACTCTAGATTTGTCCAAGTTGAAAGCATCTGCTGACCAAAAACTAAATGCAAGGTGCTAATTGTGCTGTCTGTAATAGGATAGAAAACATTGTTGAAAAAGGAGAAAATGCTGGTATCCAGCATTTTTCCAACAATGTTTTCCAAAGGCTTCTTTTTCAGTGTCTTTAAAAGTCGGCATTGTTAGGTAAAGGCTTGAAGATCCATTTCCACCGGTCATTTTATTGCTCAGTGTGACAATGTAACTTATTACAAAATCATACACGATACATGCCACATATATATTTAGAGTGAATCTTTTAGGGTGATCCCTAGCAAATTTTGAGTAGTATATCACTATGACCTAGTACAGTTTAAATGGCCTAATTACATACGAATGATCAATTAGAAACCAACATATGTTTAACTATTACAGTCTACCGTTATCAGATTTTTTTTTGCTAATGAGTTTTCTTTTTCTTTATTTCTTATTTTCTTTTGTCGGTATTATGCTTTTGTTCGATTAAACTTGAGACTTCATATGAGATGCATTGGAATGCATTATTTTCGTTGCTATGATCTGGTCATGTCAAGGTTCTACAGACAGACATCTGCTGAAATTATCGACTTAGGTCAGTCCGCGCAATTTGCGCGCTGACCTGGCCGACTCTTTTGCTATTGTTCAATTATCTGCATATCAACCATATGCACACCTTTACCTACAGATTCAAACGGCCTGTAGACAAAATAGACTTTTTGGGTCCATGATTATATGATGACTTTGCTTAGTATCATGTATCGTGTAGATGAATTAAGCCCCGTTTGACAGAGCGTGGCTCATATGACTGGCGACAAGCAAAAAGGGACATTCGGACATTGACGTAAAGTGTCGTTTCGGATCAGTCTGCGCAGTCCGCAGATGTCGTTGAGAAGAGCAATTTAAGATATAGTTATATGATAGATTTTCATATCACAATATTTACCCTTGCTGCAAATAAATCTATACCTGCAGGATTCTAAACGTCTACAGGAGGTAACTTGATCACTCAAGTAAGCTCTTAATTGCTATCATTTTGGTTTTTTTTTTTTATTTTTCAATTAGCCATGTACTACGTCAAAAGGTCCCGGGCGAGGCTTGTGTAAGACAGACACTTCCTGCAGTGGAAGCACTTGTCAATTGGTATGTGAGGATGGAGATCGTAAGTACACAACTACCGTGCACCTGTAGCTGTGCAAGTTGTCTACCACAGAAAAAAACAGACCTGTTCGACGAATAATTATAAAACTATATTTTATCTCGCTAAACCGAACTTTGGGACAGGACGCAGTACAAGGCTGGAAGTATGCTTCCGTCGACCCAAAGATCAGTGTGTTAACTCGAAAATCGGGTTTTTCACTGGTCGCAACCATGAAATATCGAAAAATATTTTGTCGATATTTCTCGATAACCTACCGGAAAGCATGACATCAATGTATATATTCTTCTGGTAAATTTTATGGTTTACCATTAAAAAAGGCCTGTTAAGGTTGGGGACCTTAACCTCTAACACCCCCCCCCCCTCCGGAGTTTTGACAAAAATGTGGTTGTCGGATTCGTGAAAATTAATAAATAATAATTTAAAAGAAAAGGTTCTAAATGTGGAGACCTCCTCGTGGTTAGAACTGGAAACGTTGATTTTTCTTGTAAACGGCACTGAAATCCGGAAATCAAAGTATCATATAATAAGGTGAGTGCGTTTTTGGTGGGACCCCCTTCCACCCCCCCCCCCCCCCCCCCCCCCTCCGCGAGAAAAATATCTGGATCTGCGCATGTTATCGAATAGCCGGTCCGAAAACGTCGATGTTACCGATATTTCAGTCTAATTCGTGATTGTGCGTCCCAAAATTTTCATATCAAAAGACGGAAGCTGCCGAAATTCAACGATTAGTCTTTACGAAAACGTCGATGATACACGATATTTACCGACGAGTTAGGGGATCGTACTCCTGAAATCCAATATAACTTGGATTTAGGAACCAAAGCTTTTTTCAGAGGCAAATTTCTCAGATATTAGTACTATGACATCTTTTTACTGCAATCTCCTAGAGACACGATGACCTTTGTATTTGCAAAAGTTTATCAAAAAAAGTCCGTTTGAAAACATTGTGATATACCCTGTTAGCGAAATTTGCAGCTTTCGATAACGCCTTTTCCCCTTATCCCGCTAAAAATGAAGTTAACTTTCAAGCCGATAGTAAGAAAATACATGTTGCTATTCCGAATTTTTTGGGGAAAAATTCTCCTTATCGAGCAGTGTACCTGTAAGATCAAACTGTAAATCTTGTGCAGCTTGATCTTGATCTATAGTGTCAGAAAAATGCCCTGAATCGCACTTAGCAGCCTAAGGGTTTAACAGCTCTCTCTACACTTTCAGCTTGCCAGGCCTTGCCATTGACCAGTTACGGCTATTTCGTCTTAGTTGACATTACCGACGTTACATTGGGTGCCGAGGCAAACTTGAACTGCGTAGAAGGGTACTCCTCTCCGGGTGCTACAATAACTTGTCAACAAGACGGGACGTGGACAAGCACAGATACTATATGTCAGCCTATATGTAAGTATAGGAAGAAGAACTGAAATATATAGAATAGGTGGGTGACATTTTTTTGGAGAAGCTTATTTGGCAAGCCGTAGGAATTGTATTCAATGAGCTAATGTTGAATCGTATAACAGTCAGGAGCCGAGCCCAGTAGAATTTTTAAAGTTCAAAACACCATCAATCTCTCCTGGTTTTTCAGTTTATAATCCGTATTCGAGCTATTTGAGAATTTTGCTCGAAAAAAGCAAATATAGACTTATATCCAACTTAACTCTTTCTCAAACAATCCCTGCTTTTTACGGGTCTGGAATAGTAGCCTTTTGAAAACATTGCGGGAAAAGGAGAAAATGCTGGTAACCAGCATTTTCTCCTTTTCCCACAATGTTTTCTACCCTATCATAGACAGAAATCATCTTTTCAGCAAAAGTTGAATTGTCGTCTGCAAATGCTTGCAATTTGGTCCAAAATTTTGTCGTTTCCGAAAGGGTTAAGGAAAAATAAGCAACTTTTAGTATACTCGTAAAGACCTCAAGATTCACATTCATTACTTCATACACTTTAGCTTTAACGGACTGAAAAAGATGTGTCGAGGGAAGACAATTATTTCCCTGGTTCAAGTATTTCAACTTTTAAGTAATGAACAAATTTGAAGTTACCGACGTTGAAATAATCTTAAAAAACATCGATATTCAGCATTAATTAGTGTTAAAATATTTATAACAGCATGCAATAACATTACCAAAAAGGAAAAAGAAATGCTCTTGGCAAACAGTTCTTTTTCGGCCACAATCTATTTAAAAGCGGTGAGCTGACAAAGGTTGTCTTTTTCCCCTTTACAAAACGATAAAATTCTCAGCTCGTCCAAAGTGAAAGCATTAAGCAGACGTGGAAATCAAAGTTGTCGCAAATGAAGGAATTTGTCATTAAAAGAGCAGAGAAAACATGTTGGTAAAAGGAGCAAATACAAGTTTCCAACATTTTCTCCTGTTTGCATCATGTTTTCAGAAGACATCTTCAAGTGGTATACTTTATATAGTGTGGTAAAGAGTTAAAAATGATAATGTTCATGTTTTTCGAAACTTTGCTATCTGTTTTTATAGCTTGCGGGGCTCCTCCGGTAGATGACAATGGACCATATGTCGTGGTAGGCACAGATGGCCCCGGTGTTTTCGGGTCCGTGGCTTTTCTTAAATGTCTAGGTAGTTTCCAAATACCTGTCGGCGGAAACGGTTGTATTCAGTGTTTGGCAAGCGGCAACTGGACAGCTCCGGCAACCACCTGTGGTATGCTTGAATTATTTCTCTCACTGTTAACAGTCGGCTGTTACATCGGTGTAGGGCAAGATAGATCTTTCTGTTTGCCGTGTTTGGTAATACAAATGTTCATAGTACTTCTATAGTTTCCAGATCAGAATATACCTGCACGATGTCAGTGATCAATTTCTCAGACGACACTATGGTATTCATTAGAACTCGAACTAAAATTTTATCGAAATAATTCTTTGTGCCACTTAATCTGCTGTTTCATTCCCTTGCAAACTCACGCTCACAAAACTTACATTTATTTGCATAACAGAACCATTGACCGACTTTCAGCAGTGATAAACGGACTTTAACCAACAGCATTACATAAGATAAGATTAAATTATAACGTACTAAATAACGATAGTTCTTTTCTAACACGACTCGACCAGCGCCGTAAATAACATGCAGGCATCTTGGTAGTCCTAAACATTTGATGGTAAGCGCTATGGACCTCGTCTCAAAGGTACATATACCTATGAAAGCAGTAAGCAAACGCCATAAGCAACGAATCTACAACTACGTATTCTTAAACACAACATGGCATGCACCTTGACGAGCACTTACATCTTGAAAACAATTCTTAGGGCAGCCATGTCTGACCAACGATGCTCAGATATCATTCTTCGGTGCCAAACTGTACAACATCACGAATTACGTTATTATTACAATAGAACCACGTTTTCTAAATAGGGCGTACTATGCATTTGCAAAAGTATCGACTCGGGTCAGCCTGCACAGTTCGCGCAGGCTGACCTAAGCCGAAACCTTTGCTATTGGTCACATTTTTTTGCCTATCAAAGGACCAATCTAACTCATGATTCAGACGGTTGTTTGGCAAATTGCGTGTTATGATTAAAAAGAAAATCTTTTAACGAGCATTGTTCATAAATTGTAACAAAAGTAACATTAATAGAAATTATGATAATAATATAATTATAAAATTGATTCATTGATTCATTGATTGGTTGATTGATTCATTCAGTCATTGACTTTAATTTATCCTTATGGGGATTAATAGAATAAATTATATAAAAAAAAATGTAAGAACAAAAAAAAAAAACAAAAAAAAAAAAACGAATTACGTGAAACAATAACAACATCAAAAAGAGAAACGTCGTATTACAGTTCATTCATTTCGGTACAAACTGACAGGAAAAAAACGTCTTTGGATGACCCCTTTCGTATCTCTTGATATAAATTGACCCAAAAAAGAACATGGCAGGTTTTGATTTGGCTTATTTTCATTATTCTTTTCTTTTGCAGCGTCGCCCGGAACCGGAAAGTAAGCGCGTAAGTAAAAAAGGTATATTTTTTCACCTGCTAAAGGATTTCATTACGCGAGCTAAAAATCCATTTGTCTGTAGAGACTATAAATTTTATAACCAAAATACTAATTGAGAATTACTGTGCTATGATGAAATCGGATGTAGCAACCTTTTATTTCAGTGTATTGAGCCGTTAGGTCCGAGGTAGGCATAATCGGCCGATTCGGCTTTTCAAAAGTGATTTAACCGTTTCAATAGGATAATATGTACCTCTTAGCTAATCATTTTCATTGTATTACTTTTTTCTCTCATCTCTAAATTTAATTTCGTGGAATTACCACGGGTAAGAAACTTCATATTCGAAGCCAATGTCTCGTACAAAAATATGTAGTGTTGGTATTCTTGCTTAGAAATTATCGACTCAAAACAGCTCAGGAAACACGTTAGCTTGCCAATCTTTGTATTTTTAAAGTACTTTTATGTCGTTGAAACATGTGAAAAAAGGAGAATAAATGCAATACTTTGGTCTTTCAATGTGTTTTCTACACTACGGAAAATACATCAGTTGAGCTATTGTGTATGTACCATCTATGCTGACCGTTGCAGTAATAAACACGTACTCCAATAACAAAATTTAGGGTTAATATTGCCATTATAGAAGAAGCACATTAGAAAGAGGTTTGCAAACTTAAAGCCGAAGTAAAGTTAGAAAATAGGTAATTTTAACCATTTATAATCCGAAAATATATCGGATAATCCATTACAACACACAACATAGAAGAAAACTCGAATATGTCAGTTATTGTATTTGTTGCAATGATATAGATATCATAAAATGCACGGAAAAGCCCGTCGATACTAATCGAGACAACCTTCCTTATATTTCTTGTACATATTCGCACTAGGTCTTCAAGAACGTCTCATGATAACATTGCATCTCATTAGTACTATGACATAGTACACGAAACATTTGTTTACATTTTCAATATTATGTCATCGGAGAGGAAGATTGCTCATTCTGAAACTTTCATATTAGATGTAGTAAACTCTTTCTGTATTGATGATAAATGAATAAGCGATGATCAGCCTGTGTCGTCGTTTCTGTTTATGATGCCAATAAACCTACATTTTCAAGCCTAGAATGGGGACAAAACGATCAAGTGAATGAAGGGTATGTTTCGACGTCTAGAATGATAGCGTGGTGTTTACGTCACTATTACGTCACTGCGGACATTTACGTCGAAAAGTCGGCTGATCGTCGGCGATTCTCGATGTTGACAAACAGATAATGCGACATGGTAGGATCTCTTCTACACTGTATGGAAACCCTGTTTAAGAAATTTCTTCGGTGAAGTCAAGATGGCGGACACGTGTTATTGACAAAGTAAATGTCGTTTAATTTTGGTAAAAACTTGTTTCAAATTGCAACCCCTACAACGAATAAGATACCAATCTAAAGAGCTTTGATTGAAAGATCAAGCGATAGTAGCAAATGAGAAAACGGAAGTGCCTCTTGTTCGTAATCCCGCGCTCAACATGATGTTTTGATGAAGTTCAAAAACTAAGCGGGAGACTGGAAGAAAACTGGCTTTATGTCATCGAATAGAAAGCTAATGATAAAAGAATGTGCCTCGCTCGGTGGGGACATTTCATATTCTTACAACTGTACCAAAATACGTTGCTTATATTTACTGATTTAGCTGTTATAAAATTTTGAAATTTTGCAAGGTGTACTCTTCGGTGCAAACCGAAACTAAACTACTGTACGATTGGCTGATCGGATTTTATGTACGCTGTACGCTTCGGTAACAAATATGAAGTCAAAAATCTGTACGCTTCGGTGAAAGAGATTAAAGGAGAAAAATGCTACAACAGTCTATTTGTATTTCCCGCACAGCGAGAATTCCTTATACAAGTACATGAAACCGATTTGTGTCATTTACTCTATATCTTGTTTGTTATGTTAAAATCAATCGTGTAATGCCTCAAAAACGGCTTTGTAAGGATTTGATAGAGAATTCTTTGTTATTCCTATTTTCTAAAGGAAAAGTACGAGTCATTTTAGAATAGTGTTTTAATTTAGTGTGAATAAAAAAAAAAAACTTGTCCCCAGATACATGGAAAACCTCATTGTATCAACGTATTCAGATGACCTCGATCAAGACCTTTTTTTCGGGTTTACTAAATACCGGAGTGTAACAAAATAAAACTATGTTATTAACAGAATGAATCCCCTTGAGCACGTTGTTCCATGTATATAATTCTATAGTAGAACACTGAAAGCAGAAGAAAAATAATTCACTAAAGTAGTTCCTCATCCGTGTAACTGAAACATAAAAGTGGGAGTTTATAAAAGCTTTAAAATGAAAGCTACGGAATAAGGACAATGTCCCTTGGAAATGCTTACAAAAGCATATAAAGGGGTCGTAACTCAGAAAACGATGTAATGAAAACAGAGTTGCCTGAGTGTGTTGTATAATCATCCAGAGTTTCTAGTCAAAGGATTTGAAACTTTGAAAATTAAGGTCGAAATCAGTGTTTTTTTTCCCCTAAATGAAACGAGAGCTATGGTTCTTCTAGGCTGAATTTCTCAGTTCTATCAATGTATGAAAATTGGCGGTTTCAATTAATGAAAAAACGCATAATTTATACTAAAGCAAAACTCTTAAATGTGAATTTAACAACAGGCATACGATATCTTTTTCAAAAGGTCTCTTAAGGTATAAAGAATAACATAAATTTCCTCAGGCGATATCAATGTAAATTAAAAATAAGCTATATAGCTACAAGGCAGATCACAGAGGAGTTTTGTATCGCATTTTTCACTGTCGGTTCTTAGTGTTTGGAAAGTCAAGCCAAAGCTCAGAAATGTGTCAGTGTTTGATTCGGGCTTTATATGGCTTTACAATTGGTTCTGGACCGATCAACACAAAGTTTGCTCTGACAGTCCTTCATGTGTTTACCAGCACTGGGCTTGGGCTCTAAAAATGCGTCGCCAAAAGACATACAAACACAACCATTGTCCTTTGTGGGATTCTAACCGACACGATCCACAAAAAGTTACTAGAAATCTACATTAACTACTGCGCCACGGAGGACCCCTGATCAATAAATAACGATAGAGGAGGTACGGTACTATATTTCGCTTTTCACATGCGTCTTTGAAGTTTATACTATGGATTACTTCTACATTTTTTGGTGTTTGACCAAGACAAAAGCCTTAAGTTTATTATTTTTATGTTAGAGGCCCATATATATACAAGATGCTTCTGTTCATGTTGCTCAGCACTTTTCAATAACGAGCCATTTAAGTGTACAAAGTTGCGGATTAATACATCACGTTTCTTTGAGTTCAACATAAAAACATCAAGTAAATGACCCATGTAGGTAGCTCGTACATTTCCCTTTTTCCTCCCTTAATCGTTTTCACCGAAGCGTACAGATTTTTGACTCCATATTTATTACCGAAGCGTACAGAAATTCCGATCAGCCAACCGTACAGTAGTTTAGTTTCGGTTTGCACCGAAGAGTACACCATGCAAAATTTCAAAATTTTATAACAGCTAAATCATTTAATGTAAGCAACGTATTTTGGTACAGTTGTAAGAATATGAAATTCCCCACCGAGCGAGGCACATTCTTTTATCATTAGCTTTCTATTCGATGAAATAAAGCCAGTTTTCTTCCGGTCTCCCAACTTCAACTTCATCAAAACATCATGTTGAGCGCGGGTTTACGGAAAAGAGTTTTCTCATAAGCTGCTATCGCTTGATTTTTCAATCAAAGCTCTTTAGATTGGTACCTTACTCGTTGTAGGGGATGCAATTTGAATAAGTTTGGACCAAAATTAAACGACACTTACTTTGTCTATAACACGTGTCCGCCATCTTGAAATCACCGAAGACATTTCCCATACAGAGTTTCTATACAGTGTTCTAGTTTCATATTTTTTTCTTTCTGCTATTGACTGGAACTATTACGAATTGCGCCTTTACATGAAAATCATACGATAATCGCCATATTTTTACATTGTAAAATTGAATTTCGCTTTTATTCTAAAACCAGGGTTTTAATCGTGAATTAGATCTGAAATTTTTCTATATGCTGCCGGTGTAATGCAGAAAAATGACCCCCATTACAAAATGACCCCCGGGTCATTTCTCGACGTAGAGGAATGACTCATGGGTCATTTTTCGACGTAGAAAAATGACCCGGGTCATTCCTCTACGTCGAGAAATGACCCCCGGGGGTCATTTTGTAATGGGGTCATTTTTCTGAAATTTTTCTATATGCTGCCGGTGTAATGCAGAAAAATGACCCCCATTACAAAATGACCCCCGGGTCATTTCTCGACGTAGAGGAATGACTCATGGGTCATTTTTCGACGTAGAAAAATGACCCGGGTCATTCCTCTACGTCGAGAAATGACCCCCGGGGGTCATTTCTCGACGTAGAGAAATGACCCATGGGTCATTATTCTACGTCGAGAAATGACCGTGGGTCATTTTGTAATGGGGGTCATTTCTCTGCATTACACCGGCAAAGATTGAAAGCAATACCACAAAATTTCTATAATTAAACTAAGTCTCCGATTACTATGAATGAATTGTGTTAACAGAAGATTGATATATATATTGTTATACATACTTACCTTCCATTTTATATTATCAAGCGTAACTTTTTGTGTTGATGAGTGCACAATAAATAGCATTATGCATAAATGCACATGTATGTAGATCGTTCAAATAATGTGTTTTGCGTGTCATTTTCTTCTCTTTTCTTGCTTTTCAAAGTACTGTGGTTATTCCTGAAGTAACAAGGCATCTGAAATATGGATGTGTAGCCACGTGAAATTTTGTCGCGTACAAAAAGTTAATATTGAATGGGCATTTATTTTTTCTTCTGTCTCTGCTTTAATCAGTACATTTGCTATTTAGTGTTTGAGGGACTATATATAGACCAGATAACGTTTTAATTAACTGATTGAAAGGTATAACGCCGTTTTCAACATTATTTCAGTTATACCGTGGCCGCCAGTGCACCTATCCGTGCTTTCCTGGAGTCTCTTTAGGCAGTAGTCCGCACAGTTGTCTTTTCAAGTCACTGGCTGTTTTCCAGCAATGCAATCATCGAAAAATGGTCAGTGTTACAGAAAATCAATCCTGTTGCAATGACAATCATCAATTCTCAGAAGGAAAATTGGCCGAGTCAGAGATCGAACCCACGACCTGCTGTTCTCAAGACCTTCACGCCACCGACTCATAGAAAGTTTTTTGAAGATACAAAAAAATCTCATAAGATCTACCTGCGTTTATGTGTTGATTGAATATCACCTACAAATATCGCATATACACCTATCAGGTAATCAAAATTTACACTATAGTATTTTCAGAATTTAGAAAGACGTACATCTATTTTAGCTTTTTTTAAATAGTGACAACAGCAATTCCATCTAACTCCATCGAAAAAATATATTGTCTAAAATTGAATTAAAGGATAATAATTTTATGTTCACGGGAAAGGAGAGCTAAAATTTTAAGCAATTTCTGACTAATAATATTTTTAGAGAGTGCCCTCATCCATCGGTGCCAACCACTGAACCGGTCCACATAATCAGAGCTTTTATCTATTTATAACTTTTGTGTAATTCAATTGAATGATCTGCCATCAGCGATTGGAAAAGTTTAAGACTATAATTCAATAGCTACTTTAATGGTAATATCGGCCATATATTAGGTACACGACGCAGGCCTATTACTTCCGTCAACCGACAGCACAAATGATTCAGACTATACGGTGCACATTCTACAACTTACAGTATGTGTAAGAAACACTTTGAAGGACCAGAGCATTGGATGAAATTTCCCTTTCCGAATTTTAACGATATTTGAACACATAAGCACAAACAAGAGGACCATGATGGTCCTATATCGCTCACCTGAGTATATTTGTAATTTATATGGTTTGTCAAGGGCAGGCTATTAATTCTTTTCAAATAAGGCATACCCTGGGGTTTGTCACAAGAACATGTTTATAGATTGTCTTCGTTGTCTTTGGCCAGTGGAGCTAAAAACTGCTGCTTATCATCAATTTTTCTCTTCACAGAGTCTCGTTACCTTTTTGACTTGAAGTTTAACCCATTACCAGACGACAAAATTTTAGACTGGTCCGAATTGAAACAAATTGCAGACGACATTTTAAAGAGTATTTAAAATGAAAAATAAGCAATCTATATGGTAGAAAAGATTGTGAGAAAGGAGAAATTGCTTGTTACAAACAATTTCTCCTTTTTAGATGGAACTTATTTTAAAAAATTTCCTTTTATGATTCTATGTAAAATAGTGTGCACCAGGGCACAGAGGCCAAATATGACCCCTAGGGGATAATTTTAATTATTTTTTATAAAGTGTCACTAGATGATGCTACATGCAAAATATGAATGCTCTAGCCCTTATGGTTTGTCACAAGTAGATTTTTAAAGATTTCCTTCTTTGTTTCTGAGTAAAATAGGCTGCACCCGGGCATAGCCCAAATAAGACCGCAAAGGGATAATTCTAGCAATTTTGGTAGAAGATCAATAGATTATGCTACATACCAAATATGAATGCTCTAGCCATAATGGTCTGTCAGAAGAAGATTTTTTAAAGATTTCCCTCTTTGTTTCTATGTAAAATAGGGTGCGCCCGGGCAAAGCCAAAATATGACCCCAGGGGAATGATTTTAACAATTTTGGTAAAGGGTCACCCAATGATGCTTCATACAAAATATGAATGCTCTCGGCCTTATGGTTTGTAACAAGAAGATTTTTTTAGGATTTTTTCCAGTTTCAGCCATTTTGTTGCCATGGCAACCAGAGTTTTTGATGGAATTAAATTTTTTAAAGAAATTTTGTAGAGCTTTACCCAAAGAACATTCCTGCCAAGTTTTATCAAGATTTGCCATCTGGTTTTGGAGGAGAAGATTTTTAAAGAAATTGTTAACGGACGGACGGACCGACGGAAGGACCGACGATGACCGATCACAATAGCTCCCCTTGAGCACGTTGTTCTCAAGTGAGCTAAAATGGCAAGCATACGTGTTTCTCGAAATACTTTTAGCCCCGATAAATTTGGAGCTGAAATACCAATGCAAAGTTTTCCTATCAGAGTAGTTGGTTCCGAATAAGAAGTTTTCAATCCGCGATTACTTGACGTCAACCGTGCATTTCCATGGTTAGTATTTAGATTGTTGATACCAAGTATGATTTTGGTATATTATCATTCGTATGCTCCCGGGCAGGTGTTGGGGCTCGTAAAGGATAGCGACTATTCAAAACCTTCAACCAAATTAACAGGTATTCCCCTGATTTTAAAACAAAATTATTAAATTCCGATGAAAGGACAGAAATCACAAGCTTGATACGTATAGATCTAGGCTATTGTGAGTAACCAGTAAACTTTATTTTATGGAATATTTTTATACATAAACCTTTGATAATCAACAACTGTCCTGTTCATTCTTTCATAGCAGCAACAACGACATTGAGAATGGAAGGAAGATACATATAAAGAAGCAGGCGTCATTGCAGATTTGTGTGAGCTTGTTTCTGGATTAAATGGGCTGGTTGATTTGATGCGGTTGTTATTTTTTCTCACCATGCCTTTGCTCCATTGTCTCCACCCTCTCTGCTTAGGCACAGTTTTCATAAAACTGAGTATGACGTCACCTTACACAAGTATATATGACTTACAATAAGCGGAAAGGGGCGGTCGGACATGTCCGTAAAGTCTCGTCTGTGATCAGCTTGCGAAGTTCGTGCAATTCACTACTACATTAGTAGTATATAACAAATTTAAGCAAAACAGAAAATTACATGAAAACGGAAAGTATTAATTCGGATTAGCCTGTGCAGTCCGCGCAGGCTATTATGAGACGGTCACTTTACGCACATGTACAAATGCCCCTTTTCGTTGCAGTTCATATCGCATTTTACCCTTCTTCTGAAATGATTGGTAGAAGCCTTCAGAAAATACGTGAGTGTCAATTGACAAACATGATCATTAACCGTTAGGCTTAGTTGATTCTCAGTGTTGCTTCAGTGACTCTTAAATGGAAAAGTTTGATTGTTTGAAGGAGGTCCATCGGCCGTTCTTGTATTTAAAAATCTAAATAAGTTTTTCTTCCATCTAGAAAGCTCAGTCTCTGGAATCATACTGGTGAACCTTAAAGACCAAACGACATTAAATTGGATTTAAAAAGTCCTGCTGGTGAGACCACTGTTTATTTAGCTTTGATAGTTGAAAGAAACAGCTTTCCACCCTTTACCAAATACTCCTGGTGACTTTCAGGAAGTTCATATTTGAAAACTTTATGGTAAAATGATAAATATGGTGAAAAAGGCATCTTCTACTTTTTCCCTTATCGCTTTCTTCACTATAAAAAAAATGCTTCGGTTTGAGCCACATTTGTCTATCTGTCTTTTTTTTATTGTCGAGTCCAATATTTTGTTGTCGGATAAAAATTTAAAAGTGTTCAACTTTCAACTATTTGTTTCCTCAATCTTCAATTCCATCAAGAGATTTAACAAGTGCAGGAACTGTATCAAGTTTTAAGACCTTTTTTACTTTTCTGCAATAAGTTACTGTGCGGTACGATTAACTTGCTGTTGCTACAAAGGTAAAAGGAAAGCTCCATTCATATTTACTTGGTTTAAGCAAAAGACGGTCCAGTGAATACTTATTTTTTTCATTCAATGTTCGAGGTATTAAAGCTTTGCTTATCCGTATCTTTAACTACTTTCTAAATGACATTATTTTCTGGATACTCGTAATCGTCTTCATCGCAAATCCCGAGGTTTTGGTTAGTAACTCTATCGTGCACCAGAGCTTTGTGTGGAATTGGCTTCGACAGAGCGTCATCATAAGTTTCTGTTGCATAACCTCTATTAGTAGGCACCGAAACTGCGTCATCGTAACTTTCTGTCACCGACAGAGCGTCATCATTGGTTTCCGTTGTATGGCCCCTATTAGTAGGCTCTGACAGAGCGTCATCATAAGTTTCTGTTGCATGACCTGTATAAGCAGGCAGCTCCAAGATTTCATGATAAATGGCTGTCTCGTCGTCTGAAACAAATTGAAAGGTACAAAGTGATATAACTTTGCCACAATGTGCCATTTTTAATTCATTCAATAAAACACTGAAACAAGGAAAAAGAAACGTAACGCCTTTATTAAACGACAAAACTTTAAAAACTGACACCATATGAAGACAACGACATAATGTGGCCAAAACGAGTGTTTTGTTTTTGGACGGATTACAACCTTTTTGAAAAAGTAATAAAATTCAAGTTGCATTTTTTTCCCTCCTCTTCGACAACGTTTTCAAATATATTTTTCCGTTAGGATCACTAAAAGTCTAGATTGTGTAGGGAAAGGGTAAAACAGTATCGTAAAGCAAATATGACGTTACACACGTGTTTAGTCCTAAAACTGCTATAAAAGAAACCTTAAAGTAAAAACTGGAAAAAATACTATTTCAAACGCATTTTTGAAGAAAGATATCTTCTTATCGGACAATGTAGATCCAAGATCAGACTGCAATTTTTGTGCAGTCTGATCTACACTGTTGGCGAAAGTTCAGTGTGTCGTGTTTAGCAGCTTTAGGGTAAATCATTGAGTTCAATTGCATGAGTTGGTCAAGTATAACTTTACTCTTTACCAAAGTGACCAATGTGTTAACGACCCAAAGAATCAAGCTGTTAAAAGAGTGTGTGGAAAAATAACTATTGACTGGTATTTATAGTTTTTGACTCCATATTTGTGGCGGTGACATATGAAAATTCTTTTGCCCTAGATGTGCGCAAGAAGGAAAAACCGCTCTAAAGTGACCCAGTAAACGCTCTTTGAATTAGGCGATGAATGGCTGTACCAAATCTTGTGGCATTTAATTGTTTTGTATTAAAAGATACCTTAAAAACTGAGAACCTGAAAATATGAACTTTCCAAAACTTTGTTTCAAAGCGTATTTTAAGAAAAAGGGCCGTGGTATCACAAACTTCCACGAAAATATATCAAAACCAGAGAATATCCAAAGAGCATTACGCTTTATTAAACACGCTCGAAAATCGTTTAGTGTCATTCCATGCTTGTAGTGAAGAGTTAATGGGTAGTTTTGGGAAATAAAATTATTGCAGTAAAAAAAAAACAAGAACATCGTATGCGGACGCCAAAGCT
This sequence comes from Tridacna crocea, assembly GCA_943736015.1. Taxonomy (NCBI): domain Eukaryota; kingdom Metazoa; phylum Mollusca; class Bivalvia; order Cardiida; family Cardiidae; genus Tridacna; species Tridacna crocea. The sequence goes on along the minus strand of OX031057.1, from coordinate 16,359,837 downwards.
GGCTGGAGTTGCTTAGTTCTCAGTCAAAAAAGGGCTCTAACTGTTTCAAAGATACTTTAACCTTTATCCTGCCGCACGCGACCATGGATGACTTTTACGGAGAACGTACAGCAAGATCAGCCTGCAATTACGTGCAATCTGATCTTGCTCTACATCCCCCGCTGTTTTATTAGTAGTTTGGGTTTCATTAGTCCAGCCTAATACCCATAAATTTAGCAAAATGTGCTTGTGTGATCGTCAACCATTTTTTTCGGCAGGATAAGTGTTAATAGTTATCTGTTATTGTTGTATAGGTACTCCTTATGAAAGTGAACAACTTGTCATAGTTTGAAGTAAGTTGTCTGTTTCAATGGAGATACCATAAAATGTCGAACTGTTTGCACGACGACCCAGACGTAGACGATCACGACGACGACGACGACAGGTTTAAGGTAATACCTTTAATTTTGTTTTTACAAAACACCCGAGGGAAAAATGGCAATAAAAGAGATTTGTCGACAAAACGCTGCCTCAAACATGCCCTCATTTGTCTCATGTTTCAAAGTTAGTTAATTATTCAGAATCGAAACTAATACAGTGCAGAAAGTACTGACATACATTATACTAACAAGTAGCTGATATGACAGAGGAAACAGCTTCTTTAATTCTCCTTGCTGCCGGATGCTGTTCAAGATATTAATGTGATTAGTCTGAAGAAGTAACTTAATCGGTCTGATGAAGTAACTCAGTCTGTCTGATGAAGTAACTCCATCCGAACTTCTCCCTTACCAAGTATTTATCTAATCTATTCATCCATTTTCACTTTTTTTTGTTGTTGTTTATTTCTATCCTGGCTTATTTATGCTTACTGTCACATGCCAGTCCATAAGTCTGTTTATATAAGTTGTAGTTACCTACCTGAAGTGTTCAAGTCTAAATATTCAGAAGGACCCTGCTGCATATCTAGGTCCTGATAGACTCTGCCAGATTTATATTTATTCCTAGCAGTAGAAGGAATATTGGCGTCTTTAGCCTCGGCGCCTGAAAGGCTATATATCTCTTTACCAAACGACCAAACTTGAGACTGATCCAATTTCAAAGCAATTCCAGACAACAAAATAAACATTACTCAAAAAATTGAAATTGATTTCTAGTAGGGTAGAAAACATTGTGGGAAAAGGAGAAAATGCTGGTCACCAGCATTTTCTCCTTTTTCCACAATGTTTTTAAAAGGCTTCTATCTCAGAGTCGTAAAAAAAACAGGGATTGTTTGCGAAAGAATTAAATATCTAACCGATACGAATATTGGACAACGAGCTACATGAAACGAACCTTCACACAAAACATTTTTAGTGTCCATTACACAACTACAAATATGCCCCAGTGATACCTAACTTTCAAGCAATTCATATTTACACACGTCACCTGGGATATTTCTACATAACTTTACAAACTTTACAAAACTGCTGTCGATGAGATATTTACTCATGCATGCACATCTACTACTACCTGTTCAACCTTTGGATCTATTTCATTTGGGGTGTTTCATGATATCTCTTCTATTCTAAGTGTCAAACTTTTCTGCTTTTTTAGCTCCACTGGCCGAAGGCCAGCGGGCTTATGTCATGGCCTGGTGTCCGTGCGTGCGTGTGTGTGTGTGCGTGTGTGCGTCCGTCTGTCCGTCCGTGCGTGCGTTAACTTTTATTTCAAACAACTTCTTCTCTTAAACTACCCTCCAATTTTGATGAAACTTCACAGAAATGATCCTGACATGGTCCTTTTCAGAATTCCTCGAAAGAATTTGATTCCTTCAAAAACTCTGGTTGCCAAGGTTACAAAACTGAAAAATAGTGATTTTTCTTTTTAAATCTTCTTCTCTGAAACCATAAGGCCTAGAGCTACCAAATTTGGTATGTAACTTTTATCTGTTGGACCTCTACCAAGTTCCTTCAAATAATAGCCTTAGGATCAAAATTGGCCCCGCGCCGAGGGTCACAAGTTTTATATGGGCTTTTATAGGGAAAACTTTAAAATTCGTCTGGTACCTAGCCATAGGGCCTAGGGATACCAAATTTGTTATGTATCTTTATAAAGTGATTGTCTATCAAGAGTGCCCAAATGATAGCCCAGGAGTCAAATTTACCCCAGCCTCAGATGAGCCCCCATCTTAGGAACAAAGTCTGTAACAAACAAACAAACAAATGAATAAATGCATAGCAGAAATAAGGGACCGGGCGGGATTCGAACCCCAGAACTCTCGGACGAAAGGTCAACACCTTAACCACTGAGCCAAAGTGATATCTCCCTCATGCAATAGTCAGGTATTGTATTTAAATCGGGACAATGCCATGCAGGGAGGAGTGGTCTCACGTAATAATGTAAAGTATAAAGCGTTGCAGTTACCTACCTAAAGTGCTCAAGTCTAAATATTTAGATGGACCCTGCTCAGATTCAGATTTATTTTTAGCAGTAGAAGAAATATTAGCGTCTTTGGCCTTGGCTCCTGAAAGGTTATTTAACTAAGCTAACTTATACGAAGATTGGAAAACGAGCTACATGAAACAAACCTTCACACAAAACACTGGGTGTCCATTACATAACTACAAAAATGTCCCAGTGATACCTAACTTTCAAGCAATTCACACTTACATACGTCATCACCTAGGACATTTCTCCATATCTTTACAAACTTTACAACAGGAGTTATATCAACGTCCTTTACAAAACCACCTATATTTACTCATGCATGCACATCTAATAATACTTGTTCAACCTCTGTATCTATTTCACGCAGGGTGTTTCATACTACATGCATTTGTCCGTATTCTAAGTGCAAAGCTTTTCTACTTTATAAAATTTAAACTGGATGGAAAGCTGCTACCTCTTGAGGACCTTAACTGAATGAATTTCATTTGATATGCAGTTCATAATCATTATAAAAATTTTAGCGGATATCAACTTACTGACACATTTCGATCCATAAGTCTGTTTAGATAAAGTTTCAAAGGTGACCGTTACCTACCTGAAGAGTTCAATTTTAAATGTACACAGGGATCCGCCTGCACTTTTAGGCCCTGACGGGGTGTATGCGACTTAGATTTATTAATAGTATTTGAAGGATTATTAGCGTCTTTAGCCCTGGCACCTAAAAAGATACAAATAAAGGCGAGCATAGAATTATTCAAATTGCTAACTGATACGTACATTGGACAACTAGCTACATGAAACATACTCATTACATTTGCTATAGATTTCCCAGGTGTTTCTTTAATCGTCTGCCCTACTTTGTCCATGGCGTCATCTGAGTGTCCCTTTCTGGCAAGAGCTTTTTCTTTATGTCTATCTTGTACATTTCCTTTACTTTCAAGTTTTGCAACTATCCTCAATATTTTCTGTTCTGACGCCGCAATAGCTTTTGCAAATTTCGCCTAAAATATATAGGGGTATTTCCCAATTCATTGTAAAACTCGATAATTCCGGTTTTTCGGCCATCTTGAAACGTTCCTAATGATGACATCATTGATGACGTCAGTGAAGGAACCGCTGACGATGTATGACACTGTTCGCTGTTACTAACAAAATTTTGTTTCAGTCAGCTCCCTAATAAGTGCTTTACTATTTTTCTATCTTATTATTTCACAAAGTTATTTCGAAAGTTTATCCTATAATAATCGTTGGATACCCTGTATAGCCTAAAATTCTGTATCATTTTCAGAATCTCATTAAAAATAAACAACTAATTTTCAAAGAAACATAATTTCTAATTGCACTGTGTTGTAAGCTGTACGGTACGAAATGTGTAGTCACTTCCAAGATGGCGGACTGTTTACATGAAGAAAGGTAGGTGTCACATTTTATCATCAATAACTTTTTTTCTTGAAACCTTCGAGTCATGATACTTATAATATATTGTGGGGGAATGATGTGGTAAGCCTTGTTGTTATAGAGCAAAGACCCAGTGCCATTATTCGATACGTTATATCGGCGTAAACATTGCCATTCAGTAAAATTTAAATTTGAATTGAGGAACTTGCATCGTTTTTAGTTATAGAATGGAAAATCAGCCAATGCAGTGGATGAAGGCTGTTGTTTATGTAGGTATTCAGCACGTGCATTCCAATGATAACGGTAATTTCTGTGAAATATGTCTAGAAAGACCCGAAAACATGTGTTTTGTATATCGCTAATGCAGCGGTGTAGTCCACATCAACAATTTCACACAGAGCGGTGTAGACACGATATTTTTTGAACGGTTTAGACACAATTTAAAGCACAATGTATGTACGGTTTAGACACAATTGGCTTGGTCTTGAAATGAATGTATTCTTTTCTGAATATAACCTAACTTGGCGTTAATTCAGAATCCTAAAAATTGGCACCAATAGTTCGAGACAGTCTCCTTTATCACCGACACTCACCAAAGGAACCGTCTAGAACCGACAAGGAATCATCGTGGAACGAAAAGAGATAGTTAGGAACAAAAGAGTGCATCAAGAGATTATTTACGATATTATTTATGTAATAATCAGTATTATATCACGAAAAAATAAATTATGAAATTATTAATGAATGTTTGTGCAATTATAAATCAATGCCAGCATGCTGGCAGCCATAATTTCAATCATTTACTAAATATGATAATAACCATCCCGGACTTGCCAATCATTTTTATTTCGGAGTTGTTTGAAATACCTTCGCTGATTCGTATTTTGGTATTGTTTAATATATAGTTAAAGATGCCCGTCTACAGCCGGTGAGCAGAAACGCTGTTGAATTTCAAAAAAAAAAATACCATGGTACAGAAAATCAGTCTTTTGTGTACACAAGGATGAATTACTGGTCAAAATGTATGGTGTAACTGAAAAAAAAGAAACACAGAGGTTTGTGTTTCTCTGGTTTCTTCGGTATCTGAACATTGGTTGGAAGAAAACTGGCTGACGATCGAAGCTGTAAACAATGGCGGTGCGTCACGGAAATTTATCGTTGCTTTCCGCCTAGAGTCGGATACGGTGTAACTTGTATATAGGCCGCGACCTCCGTCTGGAAATCAAGGCTGAAACAGAGAAGCCTACATTTTCCTTTGTTTTCCTCAGTATACGCAGGGCGAAGGTCAAATACAGTCACGAGACAGAATGCATGATCATTATACGAATCTACCCGAGTAAATAACGGATATCAAAAATCTTCTATTCAAAAAACGGAAACGACGAGTCTGTTTAGATGGAAGGTCGCAACTCAGCGAAATGCATTTTCTATCACTATTGTAATCGACCATCGGCGCAATATTTGGTTTGAAGATGTAAGAATGACTGTATTACGATAAAATCAAAATGAGTTAAAATTGGCTTAAAGGTGGGTATTTAGAAATTTTACATCTCACAAAATTAAAATACATATATATCACTGAAATTCATATGAAAAAAAATAATACAAATCATCAATAATTACGATTCATAAAATTACACATTTTTTTTTTTTTTTTATGGTGTTCCCTTAAAAGGCTACGTAGCCTAAGGTATTTTTAGATTTCACGCCAAATTTCAATAAAGCATTTTGGGAATGTCAAGTGACTGGCACGTGACTCATAACGCTTCCATCACATAACAAACATGTAATAATTATTTCCATAATGTCTTCTTCGGACGCTACGTTTGAAACTTCGTCTGTGTATCCCTGTATGTAAATGAGCGAATTGATAATCTAAGAATAGAATGTGTCTTCCGTTTGTGTCAACCTGGGCTGTAGTAAATCGCTAATTTCTCGTGTTGTCAGACGGTTTTCGATTACTGGGGTTTTATGAATGAAAATTAAAAGGCTTTGGGTGTATAAGGATGGTCCTTTTTGCATTTTTGTAAAATTTTCGTCCCAAAATCTGAAGGGCCACCTTTAAAATGAGTATAAAGGCCTTGATTAAAATATGACCGGTAGGTTAACAGGGGATGGACTGGAGTAAAAATTACATAATCGTTGTTTTTACCCTAAAAGGAAAAATCTTAAGAAGGAATTCCGTGTGATCGATATTCACAATTTTCATTTACCATGGTACAGTTTGATTTCATAATATAAGGGTCATGGATTTATATTGATAAAATCGAATGTTACCCGTTAAGATAATTTATCTCGTAATTTTTTTTTTTCAAATTTATCTTTATCGTTTTTCGAATGTTTCTTTCGGCCTCGTACTACGTCTGGTTGGTGAATAGGCCATTATCTCCCACTAGATGGCATTCTATAAATACTCATCTATCTGATATGGGCATCCTGGGTACAGAACCGAACCACTTTCTTACGCGACAACCGTTACTTTGAATTTAAAACAAAAAAAAAGGTTTACCACCCAATTAAACGCTACCTCGTGCAATTCACTCAACTATGATCACCAGTTTAGAGAAATCTGTTGCTAAAGCAGGTCTCATTTCTCCTCAAACGTATTAATTACGTAAAAGCTATTTTCAACATTGCTACTTTATAGAGCGTAATATTACAGTCAGCCCGCTTTCGGGGCTAGTAGTGATGCGTCATATAAGACGGTCGAATCTTCGAAGAATATGACATGCGCAGACAACTGTGAATAGGCAGGCCCGTTTGCGAAATACCAAAGAAATTTTAATTTCCCATATTTTGATAGAAAGACAGTCGATGATTAGTGAAACACTTTCAAAACATGAATAATTCCTGTGGCATCTTATTTGATATAAGTTTGTCTTTTAGAATATACAGGAGAGCAATAATACTGTATATCCTAAAGCCTGCTGCTATTTTTGTTCCATGAAGTGTCGAACAACACTTTCGAAATCTCCTCCAAATGGGCATTGGCAGCACACGAATGTCGTGCAACTGAAATATAACATAGACAAAGTTTTTTTTTAAAGCAGGAAAATCTTTCCAGTTCATGTCTAGATCACAGATGCTGTCAAAATTTTATGTCTAAACCGTACAGAATATAAAGCTTATGTCTGTGTCTAAACCGTTCAGAAAACAACATGTCTACACCGCTGTGTGTGAAATTGTTGATGTGGACTACACCGCTGCATTAGCGATATACAAAACACATGTTTTCGGGTCTTTCTAGACATATTTCACAGAAATTACCGTTATCATTGGAATGCACGTGCTGAATACCTACAGAAACAACAACCGTCGTCTACTGCATTGGCTGTTTTTCCATTCTATAACTAAAAACGATGCAAGTCCCTCACTTCAAATTTAAATTTTACCGAACGGCCATGTTTACGCCGATATAACGTTTCGAATAATGGCACTGGGTCTTTGCTCTATAACACCGAGGCTTACCACATCATTCCCCCACAATATATTATAAGTATCATGACTCGAAGGTTTCAAGAAAAAAAGTTATTGATGATAAAATGTAACACCCACCTTTCTCCATTTAAACAGTCCGCCATCTTGGAAGTGACTACACATTTCGTACCGTACAGCTTACAACACAGTGAATTGGCTGAACTAAGCAGGTGTTCAGCCAATCAGAAATTGTATTATTATTTTTTAAATCTAGAAAAAGATTAAAAAAAAAAATGAATCTGGAATTGTTTGTCGGGGACCTATGGGATTAATGTACTCATTACCATTGGTAGGACAGCTGGATGTCTCTCGGCTCCTGAAAGAAAAAAGTATTACATGAAAATGGACGTCTAAAATCCAAACGCTGTCTCAAATCCCAACTGTTAAAGTGAACAGCAAAGGCACAATGAGACTCCGTATTCACCAACCATTCTTAAGAACATTCTTTGTCTTACTCTTCGAGATTGCCCGACTGTTAAAGCAACAGAACTTCTGATTGCCTAAACCATTTGGTTTAGCCAATCAGAATTTCTGTTACTTTCATATTGACTAAATTCTGAAGCATAAGACCAAAAATGTTCTTAAGAATGTTTGGTGAATTATGATTTTTATTCTCCAAGATTTTCCAAATTAGATAGAATATAATTGATGACTGGCTAAATCAAGAGTTGTATTACTACCTAACTCAAAAAAAATTCGGAAGAAAAGGACAAAGAACGTTCGTAAGATACTTGTTAATTACGGACCCTGATCGATGTGCTAATCCAGAAAGCTTCCGCCTGCATTTCGCCCTTTCAAACATATCAGATCTATATCAGACAGTGATTAATTCTAGCAGTCTTAGAAAACAACAGCCACCTTTTTTCAAAATGTTAATTAATCCTGCGAAATTTTGGTTTATTAATGATTTTGTTGATTTGTTCTTTCACGTCGAATATAAATAAATAACGCGGAAAAATATATTTGGAAATTGGAAGATGTGTGGAATAAACGTTAGAAAAAAGATATTTGTAAATTGTTTTTTTTTTTTCTCTTTTTTGATAAATTCACTGAATGCTTTTTTCTCTCAAAGTGATTAAAACGGCATACTGTCATAATTTTGGTTCATACCAACGAATTTATTTCTTTGCAAACTGGTATTTACAATACATGTACATTATTTTGCTCCAATGTATAATATATATAATATGTATATATATATCGCAAAATAACAATAACTAGTCAGTACCATATACAATGGGACGTTGGTCTACTTGAAACAAACAATTAAACGGGATGAGCATAATAATCAAAGTTTTTTTAAGAGTGAAGAGGCTTTTGTAGAATAGAAACGTATATGTGCCTTGTTATTTTGTTGAAGATCTTGGCCATTTTACCGAAATTCCATTGCTATGGGAAAAGTTGGAATAATTTGAAATTGTTTTTTGTGGTGTTTAGACCGTTTTCAACATTACTCCTTGACCTATCACAGTGGCCAGTGCACTTATTCGTGCTATCTGGAATTCCCATTACGCTTATGCTTCAAGATGTTTTTGAAAGTAAATGTGTCAAAGTACGAATAATTACCTGATCACGTTGACTAATAAGTCAGTGTCTCAATTTGACCCGGTTATTCTGCTCGAAAAAAAGATGTTGAACTGTATACACTTCTAGGCTTTATACATGCACGATACCGATTGTACTTTGCTTTTTGCTAAACTACATATAGACGAAATTTGCGCGCACAGCTTATCATCGGTTTACTTCGAAATCCTCGTAACTACAGCTTGTTACAAGGTTTTTTAAGTAAACCGACGTTATGTTAGCAAGCATTAAGTCTTAAAAAATGTTTCACTAAACTGCATAATATTTCTATAAAGCAGGAATCGGGTGTGTTTAAACATGTACACGCTCAAACAAACGCAGATTATTCAATTTCAATCGGAATTACTTGGCTTGGTTTATAAATAGAATTCATATCTTGCGTATATGTACATGACTGTAATTGGGTCCGGTAGGAGTTGACAATGGGACTTGCCATAATATTTTGCTGAAAACCAACCTTTTCTCTCTTGACCCTCGAATAGTAATGACAATGATCACAAAAATCAAGGCTGCTTAGCCACTCACAGCTACGATGGCTATAGTTCTCCAGCTAGGTTTATCTTGATCCTCTTGTTGTTCGTTATCTTGATCATGATTATCTATAGTTTCCAAATGTAAACAATTCAATATTAGTTGTTTTCATGAATATTGGCGAGTTCTGATTGGCTGATTTTTTTTTTTTTTTTTTTTTTTTTTTTCATAGCTTCATGAAAAAAAAAAAAAATCAGTTGTGCTGGGACTACTTTTGCAGACAAAGTAATGTAAAGAACATATATACACTGTATATACGAGATTTTATAATGGTTTTCTTTCTGATTTCTCATCTTTATCGAGTCCGAAGTTCAACTTGTTAGCTGAATTTATTTTCTCTAGATAATGAAAAAATATCCAACAGTAAATTCAACGAGAGAGCTGAAAACTCACTGTCACATTGCTGGGTTCTAACAATCTTATTTTCAACTTAGTTCTAGCGTATTTAACTTTTAATAATGAATCTACTGAACCTGCAATTGTCACGAATTTCCGTGATTGTTACGTCATGAACCAGCAGTTTCACCGCGCTATGGATTATGAATGAAATGGACATTTAAATAAATACTGAATTTTGGATTTTCAGTGGCAGATGTAGTACTATTCAAGTGCATATTTATTGTCTGTGATATTGAATTATGATGAATAAAGAGATTTTTTTGTTTTTGTTTTTGTTTTCATGGAGGTATATAAAAAATAATAATAGATCTAATAATATTTACAATTTTTTATGATTACGGTTTCACACAAGAGTGTGATAAAGTTTTTTTTTTTTCATACCTCCATGAAAACAAAAAAAACCTGTTCATCCCTTAAATGAAATGGAAATTTAGCAGTATTTATTTATAGGATAGCAAATGATTGCAATGAACCTTGAAGGTTGTTTACCTTTGAGCTATGCCCCATGAAAGGGGACGTAAATCATCTGCTAAAAGTATTGGCCAGGCTAAGCCTGCGCAGTCCACAGTCTGGGCTGAGACTTTTCGCTAGCGGTCATTTTTTTTTTTTAATGTCCAAGCACCACTCTATCCCTGATTCCATTTCCTTGCTTGGTATAATCCATGACGGAGGTTCATTAGGCCTCTTTTGCGTGACCATGGCTCATTTACTTGTGCAGAAGTGTTTTTCACCGGTTTCAGTTATATATTCCTTTCACATGAAGCTAATCAACGACTAATTCATTAAGTCTTTTCTGAGTTTCAACAGTACTTTGCTGGGGCTCTGCAGTGTTACCCATACTGTTGACCTAATTATCAACAGTTCTATTTATTGCTTTTGAACCGAAAATCTAACATTTCCAATACTTTTTATTGACTGATACAGATTACGAGCCTTTCAAAAAATAAATAAATAAATAAATACAGATAATCGAGAACCATGCTTTATAAAAAGGGATATACTGAATCTAAAAAATGTATTGTCAAGTGTCAGCCTGCACAGTTCATGCAGCCTAACATGGATAGAAATCTTGGTTATTTGGAAAGTTTTTGCATGTCCATGGACAATCTACCTCCATATCCTGTCAAATCCATAGCATAATTGATTTTGTAAATCTCTTTGTATGTGATGTCCTGCTCGTATATCGGAGGTGCATTGAACCCTTTTTTGCCAAATCGCCTTTTAATTGTTTTTACAAAATGTTTAATTACCTATTGTTGGTAAACAAAGGTAACCTAAGACATATGCATATTCCATGAATCAAAATTCAGTCAGTTTCTGAACTGACTTTCTCACTATAAATGTAATTGAAATACCACATTTAACCATGTTAAAACCAATATTCTAACACGACATGCGATTTCGGCTCTATAAACACAGTGCAAGGAAAGCGTGGTAAAATCTGCAACAATCCATGTAGAGTGACGTCATTTCATATCGAGTGACATCATTCAAGCACAGGTCTACAAGGACACGGCAGGAGAGTCTGCAGAAGTGTAATTCGTCTCGATTAACCCTTTACCACACAATGACGACTTTTAACACTACTAAAAGAAAAAGCTTTTGAAAACATTGTAGGAAAAGGAGAAAATGCTGGTAACCAGCATTTTTTCCTTTTCCCACAATGTTTTCTTCCCTTTCAAAGAAAACTCATTTCATGTGAGCCACATTGAAACTGTCATCAGCAAAGGCTTTCAATTCCATCAGGTCTAAAATCATGTCATGCGGTAAAGGGTTAAAATGGCTAAACTATAAAGCGCTACCGATATTTGTTTATATTTAGATATCGTAGATTAGTACCTGTTTCAAACGTGTTTTGGGATGATTTCTCTTCACAACGATTTCCTTGCCAGCCATCGATACACCCAAACAAACAGGTGCCATTGTGAGCGCCACATGTTTTCTTTTCACAGTATGCAGGACAGCGCTCACAGGTTCCTTTTCTTGTCACGTAATATCCATACCAACAGTTTCTACAAACACTAGTGTCATTCTCTCTACAAGCTTCGCAGTATTCCAGTTCACAGACCGGTTGTGTAAGAACTCCACAGCAAGAGGACTTGCACATATTTGTCTGGCATGAGCTGCAAGCCGGACACCTCGAACGGTTACGTTGATCCCTGTAGTAACCATTCCGGCAACCATTTATGCACACCCCCGTTATCTGATTACATTTCGCTTTTTTGCAGAACGGGTTGCATGTGTGCTCACAATGTTTTCCGTAAGATCCAGGAAAACATGACGTGCAGCTCGACAGAGATGTGCATGACATACATTCATGGTAACACCTTCTACAGGGTGAGGACCTGCTATTAGCGAAATATCCGTCTTTACATCCATGAGTGCAGCCGTCAAACGAACAAAGGCCATGTTTACATAGCGCACACTCTATTTCACATTTGTTGCCTACAAAACCAGATTTGCACTTGAAGCACACGTCGACTGAGCAATCTTCGCAATTAGGTGGACACTCTACACACCTAGCGACGCTCCGGGGAGAGTAAGTACCCCTTTGACAGCCCTTCAAACAGGTTCCAGTTAATTTAGAACATTGCTGTCCCACACAGTTTCCACAAACGTAATCACATGTACGTCCCCACCGTCCGTCGTAACATCTCGTGCAATAAGTTGAATTCTTACAGGTTGAACACAAAGAAGGGCATTGAATGCATTTAAAAGGTAAACCTTCCATAGAAAGGAAACAGTCTGTAGCGCACTCCAAGCAAGCAAATCCCACGTCTATCTGGCATCCTGACTTACACTTCTCTTCGACTGAAATGAAAAAAAAAACAGTTCTCAACCCTCAAAAAGCACGGGGTATTCTTGTCGCGGAAAACCGTGTCTTTTCCTTATCCGAAAGATTGAGTCTAACATTTTCAAACAATTGCGATTTAACCCCATACGAAATAAAAACAAGTTTAAAGGAGCCGTTTGATTTTGAAAACATTTTGAGAAAGGCGAAAGCTGGTAACCTGTATTTTCTCAATTGCCAAAAATTGTCCTATTCTTTCTATGACAAATTCAACCATGAATGCTACATTTGATTTGCTTTTAGCGACTGCCTTCGAGTTTAAACTACTCTGAATGTTTTGTTTTCTGATAGAGTGTAAGTATAAGCTATATTGTTAGATATTTATATTTAATAGAATCGAGAGAGATTAGTATAAGTTGTAAGAACTTGTTTCTCAATCGATGTAAAATAAATATGTTTAAACTTAAACTTAGATATTTATATTTTCGGGTAGGTAAAATCTTGGCGAGTATTTACTAGTATTAAACGTTTAACAATGCTTTCCAAACAACTTCATTATTTGGTCGATAGTGAAGTTAAAAGGGATCTTTCAGATTTTAATAATGGTACTTAAATAATAAAAAAAAAGGCTTATTACTGAATTCATTAAGGTGCCGATTTGTATGACACGAGCAAATACAAATGACTACAGTGAGAAAACATTTTCCTTTTTTTTTTTAAAGATATTGCTTTTAATCTTTGAACAAGTCAGTTTCATAAAGCTTTTCTTTGTGCTTTGCAAAACGTTCTACTCGACATGGCTATTTGGTTTTTTTTTTTTATGTAACAAGTATCACACGAGAAAAACATAAACGTTTTGGATTGTCAGGTTCAGTACACTTCAATGCGAAATTATAACATATATTTTATAAAGTTACCAATGATCTTGATTTGGATTTGGAAAGTGAAACACTTCTTCATTTGGTTAAACCATTCAGTTTCTCCCGTCATGATGTGTGTTACTTGCGTATTTAGAGAAAAACTTAGTTATTAAGATTGTTGGGTTGGTGAAATTGGGCCCTGCGGTAATGTTGAGTCGTCCTTGATGTGCAAATAACTCGTCCGTAACTGTGACGAGACCTAACGTACGTGCGTGTTGAGTTATGAAGATTGTCGCACAAGACTACAGCTACTGAAAAAAAAAAATTCTTTTAATGCCCTTGTAACGAAAGCGTTGGTGTTAGTGAATCATTAACGACGTATTTAAAAAATGTTCGCGCACATCCTACTGCGCATACGTTTTTTGTCATTGATAATAAATCAAAATTGCACCTATGTATTTTTCACACGTAAATGTATGATAATACTATCGGTGCGCTGCAACAAGTAGCACTTTTTTCGGATGGTATGAGTAAAGAGAGAGTTTAGTTTAAACATAAAATTATCTTATTTCATAAGTTGAAATGGGCCTCATAGGATCAGTACCTCTTGAAAGTCTTTGCAAAGAATGTGGATGGGAAATCTTATCATCTAGAAGGAAAAATTCTAAGCTCTGTTTTATGTATCAAGTGTTAAACAATATTGTTTCTCATTACACAGAAGAATTAATTCCTCCATTAGTTGGATTTATATCTCAATATCAATTGAGAAACTGCCAAAATTATGAAAACGTCCGCACCAGAACAAGTGTGTTACAAAAGTCATGTATCCCATCCTCAATTTCTCTATGTAATAATCTCGAACAAGAAATATGATGTAGTACAGCATACCATTCTTTTTAATCAAAATTAAGAATACATACTGGGCCCGCGAGAGTTTTAAGTCTCTACTGTATTGGTAATAGAATGTCAGTAATTTATGTCCGATTAAGGAACAATTGTAGTAATTTAAACGGGGGCCTCTTTCAGAATCACACAAGAAAATATTGATGCGTAACATCAATGGCACCGCAAATCAGTTGTTTATGAAATAAGACACATTACAGAATTTCAAAATTGACCAAAGTAAATTTATGCAGAACTCGGTGAGAAATGAACTGAGAAGTCATAGACAATCTGCAGAATAAAACTTAAACCTTCAAAAAAAAGATAATACACAAACATAGCCATTCTTCGGCGAAATTTAACATAGTTTCAACTGGAGCTGTGTACAAAAGCAGTTGTCGAGCATTGTACAAAATCAGTTGTCATTCGACAACCAACACAAGGAAACATTATTAAAACTAGGTTCTAAATTACCGAAATGATATTTTAGAAAAAAGGGTATGAAATGACCTAAGTGGTCACGAAATTATCAAAGTGAGTACAAAATGGCTAAAATAAAAAGTAAAGGTGGGTACGAAATGACTTTGGTACGAAATTACCTAGTTCTGAAATGACTGGAAGAGGACTAAAAAATATGGGTGCCTCCATAGGTACTTTTCAAAACCGAATAAAAATATAGTGCCGCCGCCCATGCGGCGCGACAATAAAACCAGACCCTAGATGTGACTGTGGTGATGGAATTGAAAATGCTGAAAATAATTTTTTCAAGTGCTCTCGCTTTACAGCGTTGTATGCGCATATCATATTCTTCGAAGATTCGACCTGTCTTATATGACGCATCACTCTACCCGATATTGGGGAGATTGTAGTAATACGCGCTATAAAGAAGCAATGGAGAAAATGGCTTTTATCAATACGTTTGAGGAAAAGTCACGCGTGTTTTGGCTCCAGATTTCTCTAATCATAGCTGAATGAACCGCACCAGATAGCGTTTTATTGAGTAAACGTTTATTTTAGTTTGAAATTCAAAGTAACGGTTGTAGCGTAGAAAAGTGGCCTGGTTCTGTACCCAGAATCCCCAAACTAGATAGAATGCCATCTAGCGGGAGATAATGGCTTTACAGATATTAGAATCTGACTTTTCCAAGCAACAAGAGTATTTCATCCTCTGAATACTATAGTACTCCCTTTCGGCAGTGCTGACCTAAGTCAAAACCAAAATTGTTTGCTGTTGTACATTAAAGAATTTAACCGTTTTTCGTAATTTTCAGTCTATTTCTGTAACTATAAATGACAAATTTATAAAATTCTAGGCAGTTACAGAGAACACCATCTTTTCCTTTTTCCTGTTGAAACTTTTCTTTTCTTTTTATTATTATTATTATTATTATTTTATTTTTTTTTTTTTGTTATTCTTTGTAATCTTTCTATTTCAACTCTCAGCTCTCACTCACTACGTTTCTTTTCTTTCTCATACTTAAATGTTGTTGTATTTGTACATACCGTTGTTAGAACTTTATAATCTGTGCTGTAGGGGAAGGGTCAATTCTAAGTTGTGAGAACTTGTGGCCCAGCCCCATTTCAACTTATGAAATAAACTATGTTTAAACTAAAAAAATGTTGTACCATTTGCGCCACACTGATATTGCCAACTGCAAAATTAATGCTCTCAAGTTGGACACGGATAAAATTTTGTCGTTTGGTAATTAGTTAAACCTAAGATTGAGAGATTGAGGTTAAATGCTTCAACAAAACATTATAGGATTTATCTTTGGTTGGAAACATATTGGGAACAAAGACAAGTTTTAGGCCACTGATACTTTCTCCCTTTACCACAATTTTTTCTATTCCTTTAAAAGTAAAGCCCATCATTTAACTCTTTACCAAACGATAATATTTTATACTGGTCCAAATTCAAAACATTGGCAGACGACAGATTAAAGATGACTGAAAATTTGAAATTTCTTTGGGAAGGATCATCGTGAGAAAAGGAGAAAATGCTGGTTACCAGCATTTTCTCATTGTCCTACAGTGTTTTTAAAAGACATCATTCTTAAGGTCGTTAAAAGTCGGAATTGTGTGGTAAAGGGTTAAAGGTGGGTATTTAGAATTTTCACATCACACCAAATTAAAAAAATATATATATATATCATTGAAATTTATATGAAAAAACAATACAAATCATCAATAATTAAGAATCATAAAATTACAAAAAAAACTTTTTTGATGGTATTCCCTTAAAAGGCTACGAAGCCTCTTAAGCTATATTTAGTTTCGTGCCAAAAATCAATAAAGCATTGTGGGAATGTCAAGTGACTGGCACGTGACTAATAACGCTGAAATTCCATTTCATAACAAACATATAATAATTATTTTCCATAATGTATTCTTCGGACGGATGTTTGAAACTTTGTCTGTGTTTTCCTGTATTTAAATGAGAGAATTGATAATCTAAAAATAGAACGTGTCTCCCGTTGGTGTCAACTTGGCCCGTAATAAATCTCAAATTTCTCGTGTTATCGGATGGTTTCAAATACTGGGGTTTTATGAACGCAAAAGGCTATGGGAGTATAAGGATGATTTTTTTGCATTTTCGTTCCAAAATCTGAAGGGCCACCTTTAAGTCGAAACCTTTTGCACATGCAATAAGTCTCTCTTTCATAGAGAGTAGGGCTCAATCAGCTTCCTATTCTTCTTCCTTTTCCTATAAAGGCTGTCTGCTAAAGTACTGAAAATAGAGAATGCGTTACTCAGTCTTTACCGTTGGAAACAAATAGACTTGTCCAAAACGAAAGCTTTTGTAGACAACACATCCTGTTTGACTCGAAACAAGGAAATGCCTCTGTTGGAGTTTAAGATATTTTTGGAACAGATGAAAATCCTAGGTACTGTGGTTTTCTGTTCTTGCCACAAAGTTTTAGAAAGCCGTTTTCTTCAGACTCTTTGGGATCGTTTAATTACAGGTTAGCAGATTTATCCACCTGTAAATGTTAAGACAACCCTCCATCTTGTGAAAAAAAGTTACTTACTGGGAAAATCATATCCAGAAAACAGAACTATGCCAACTGATAAAAACAAGAAAGCAGCTCCGGGTCGAACCATTCTTCACTTCAAAAATAGGGCAAAACCATCTGACAATGTTAATGTAATAACTAACTATTGAAAATGTCTACTTCCGGTCCGCACTATTCTGAATTTCACACACTAAATAAAACTCTTTTACGCTGTTAATTATTATCTATTGAAAATGCCTTCTGAATCATCAAAATCTTGAAACATTTCTTTCTTTCTATATCGTATGTTGTTTCTACTTCATCACTTTAAAGGAACATGTCCATGCTCTTAAGACAAAACAGGGAATCTCAGGAAATTTATTGTATGCATAGGCTTTCAGCTTTGCTAAATCTTAGCAAATCAGAAAATACTTGCACCCGGCATTTCATCCTTTTTTCGCCAAACGTTTCCACTACTCTTTCTAAGTCTTATCTTTTTACCATGAAGATTTCATTTGAAAATTGCTACAAGTAAATGAGAGTAACTGTAAATCTTAACTTTTGACCAACACTCAGAACAAAGCCATTTTCTTTTAAAATTCAATGAATAAAACAAGTTTTTTTTTCTTCATGTAAGAAACTGACACAGTACAGCATCCTTGTTCAAATTCATTGATACAACAGATTTTTGTTAAAACTTAATAAAACAAGTTTAAAACATTTCTGAAATAATGGCATGTTGAATCTTCCATTTTTCCTCTTATAACCAAGTATCTAATACATTAATTTTAACGAAGCTGAAGTTAATGTACAACTTTATTCATAACATTGATCATTTAAGCATGTACAAATTCGATTAATGTTACTTCACGCCAAGAACAAAGTTACTGGGAAGCTTTTTCTGTCTCCACGCTGCTAAATAAAACAAAGTAAAGTACACATAGTTAACCTTTTCCTTCTTTTTTCGTGACATGCACCCGTTTTAGCCAGACAAGCGACGAATTAATTCTTTATGTTAACGGTAAACACTTGACTAAGATGATTACCTGTCTGAATGAACCTGTAGGAAATGGCCTGTAAGAAAAGAGGGAAAATGTAAAAAAAAAAAATGGTGTTGGCGATGTTTTCTTATTTGTCAAAATATACCTCGAGAGTAAAGTCCGGCGTTAAAGCCATGTTTATCTTGTCGTTTGTTCATGTTTTCAATAAGGAAGAGTTTAAGCTTTTTATCGTTGCGTAAAGAGTTAATCGAAGTGCTTCTGCAAATCCTAAACTTCGATAAAAGGTTGTCTTTCATTTCACACGTTATTACTTGCCAGGTGTTTCAAGCAATTTTCAATTTCATGTTAGTCACACATTACCTCGCAATGTTCTGTGAGACTTCATTTTTCAGGATCATTAAAGCCTGGGCTTGTGTTGTACCTAGCAGGTTAAAGTTTCATAGTACGTTTGTAAATATAATGCCAAATGATAAAAAAAGAAATATGTATTTGATTCATTACTTTTAGTGAAGGCAGGTAATTACAATCATAGTTTAATTGAAACATTTTTATTCTAATTGTAATTTATTAATTACTTTTAAAAATAACTGAATCCAAGTCTAGTCACATTTTATGTAGTTGGCCGTATTAGGAAATTACCGTAGTTGAACGTATTAAACACACTACGATTTACTAAGGTCAGTTACGGTTAACCACGTTCAAACTACGGTCACAGTACGGTCACAACAACGTAGTTAACCGTAACAAATTTTTGAACATGTTCGAAAATTTTGCGCTTAGTACGGGCAAACCGTAAGTTAAAAACGTTCATTACTACTTTTAACTATGGTTAACTACGTGTAACTACATTCAACTACGTTGGATGCGTTTAACTAAGGCCTTTTACGGTCATTCTCCTCCACGGTCAACTACGTAAGTACATAAAGGTAGAAAAAGGAAATTTGATCGAAGATGCTTTTTGTCACTTTAGGGATTAAAGCCATCGATTCTAATCATGAGTCCTTTGAGCTTCAGGCACAAGTTGTTGTTGTCTTTTTATTTTGAAAACAATGTAAATGATCTGATCGGCTTCTTGAACGATGTGGATAGAGATAAGACGGAAAATAGCGTGCATTCTAATAATTATGAGGTCCACACTGCCCATCCGAGAAATTGCAATGCATTTATTGTTTAAGCATTATAAAGGTTAGATATCAGTGTCGTTTTGGGGTGCGTGATGATTCTGAAACAAAGGTTATACGTGCTGAACTCTGAAACACACGAGCAGAACAGAGACTTGTCCAGATTGAAAGCATTCACTGATAAAAATTTAAATCAGGTAAAACAGTAGGATTTGTCTTTTATACGATTGAAAACAATGCGGGAAAAGAAGAAAATGCTGGTTACCAGCATTTTCTCCTTTTCTCACAATGTTTTCTAAAGGGTTCTTTCTGATGTTCGTTTAAACGTCGGATTATGATTTAAATAGCAGTTGGACTGTGTATCACCGCTGTAATATCGGGGTATGGCTCGATCCAGAGTTTCCAAAATTGACCTTTCTGTAAACGCGAGTTTGGCACACCCCATAAGTAACCCGCTTTATTGGTTGTCAAGCCTGACAAGCTAACCAGAAATTCTGTGAGACCTTTTTGCTTACACCAACGTCTTATCGGCCAATGAAAACAATGGGCAATGCTGCGTTTTCATTGGCCGATAAGACGTTGGTAGACCTGTCAATCAAAATCGGCAGATAGGTCAATTGCTTCCAAGATTTGACGATCGGAATATTTTCTCCAACTGAAAAGTTTCATGTAACTCTAATGCCATAAACTTAACTGTTTCACTACCATATGAATAAACTTTAGTCTTTTAATGGCCACAAATAGAGGTCTTGTGAGAGATGAAAAGATAGTGCAGATGTAATGTAGAATAAAAGAGTGGACAGTTTGCATCAAAGATCAGACTGCACATCACGTGCAGACTGAACATGATCTACACTATCCACAAGAGCGTCTTTGTGTCACAAACGGTAAGGAAAGAGTAAGAAGACCATATCCATATATCGTCGGTTTACTGCGAAAATCTCGTAACTACAGCCTGTTACAAGCTGAAAATCTTTGTGTCACAAACGGTAAGGAAAAAGTTTCGAGTCGTAAGAAGACCATATCTTATATCGTCGGTTTACTTCGAAGACCTCGTAACTACAGCCTGTTACAAGCTGTAGTTACGAGGTTTTCGAAGTAAACCGATGATATCTTACAGGAAGGATAAATCTTTACGCCTTATGCAATCTGATTCCGATCAATACGTCATATGTTCATATTGGGCGTGAGCTGAAAAATTTCCCGATCGGGAAGCAATACATCGCTTTCCGTTTACCGAGAACAACTGATTGCATCGAAAGGTGTTACCATCCTGACTCTTCTAGCGCAACATGGAATGAACTTTCTTACTAGTTGATAAATAAGGATTTTTATTAATTAACTATTAGATATATAGAACATAGTATCTACGCGATACTAGTCACATTTCTTACTTCGTATAGTATACAAGTCGTGACCACGGCTTAATACGACTTGACCTCCAATCAATACAGTTCACCTCGTTTCAATATTGATGACCCCGGACCAATACAGAAATCCTTGAACGTGATTGGTCAAAAGTCCTGTCGCGTGAGCGTCTGCGCTTACTTTTAACCAATCACGTCCAAGAATTTTTGTATTGGTCGCGGGTCATCTATATTGATACGAGGTCAACTGTATTGATCGGAGGTCAAGTCGTATTAAGCCGGGGTCACGACCTGTATACTATACGAAGTAAGAAATGTAACTTGTTAAAATTGAAAGCACTTGCAGGCGGCAAAATGAACGTAACCCAAAAATTGACTTTTGTTTCCAGCAGGGTATAAAACATCGTGGGAAAAAAGGAGAAAATGCTGTTTACCAGCATTTTCTCCTTTTCCCACAATGTTTTCAGAAGGCTTCTTTTTCAGGGTCGTAAAACCAGGGATTGTTTGGTAAAGAGTAATTTAATAAAAATGTCACTGATCAAGTGATTTCGTATTGGCCCAGTTACAGGTCCTCGATCAGCCGTATTAGCCCTCGGCTTTCGACCTCAGGCCAATACGGCTAACCTCGGACCTGTAACTGGGCCAATACGAAATCACTTGATTAATAACATTATATTATTAATTAACTTCCCCGTGGGGTCCCGGGAGTTTTTTACTTTATAGAATAGGACCTCGGCCTTTCTCTATGGCATGTCGTAGAAGGCGACTAAAATTAGAGACAAACGGCTGCTTTCCTCGTAATTCGTAGGATTGCAGCAGGCTGCGTAGTTCTTATTCCAAATCCTATATTTTTTTTCTCGATGTAAATAGGGTTTGGAATGGGAATCATTGGCCTGTGGGACCCCGTGTGGTTTAATCGGGGGTATAAGAATAAACCACTGCAGTCCAGCGATCGTCACATCTGCCATTTCATCTGGCGGAACAAAAGTGACAGCATGCATGTCGTAAAAGGCGACAAAAGGGGCATCATTTTGTGTTTCATCCATTCCTCATTTATCATGTTTGCCTTATGTTGTTGCACATGTATGTTATTTTCACCTCGCATTATTGTTTACTAAGTAAGTGCGCCCAATATGACCTAAGTTGTCGACGGGCCATAAAACACTATTCATTCATTCATTAATTAACTGTTGGATATATAGAAGTTATACATGGAAACCGGTATATGCGATACCAGTCACATTCATGATTTCGTATAGTACACAGGTCGTGACCCCGGCTTAATACGACTTGACCTCCGATCAATACAGTAACCTCGTATCAATATTGATGACCCGCGACCAATACAGAAATCCTTGAACGTGATTGGTCAAAAGTTCGGTTGCGTGAGCGTCTGCGCTTACTTCTAGCCAATCACGTTCAAGGAGGCGGCAAAGTAAACGTAACCCAAAAATTGATATTTGTTTCCAGCAGGGTAGAAAACATTGTGGGAAAAAAGAGAAAATACTGGTTACCAGCATTTCCTCCTTTTCTCACAATGTTTTCAGAAGGCTTTTTTTCAGGGTCGTAAAAACCAGGGATTGTTTGGTAAAGGGTTAATTAATAACATTGTCATTAATCAAGTGATTTCGTATTGGCCCAGTTACAGTTCCTCGGTCAGCCGTATTGGCCTTCGGCCTCGGGCCAATACGGCTGACCTCGGACCTGTAACTGGGCCAATACGAAATCACTTGATTAATAACATTATAATACTAATATAATATTTTTGCACATTTCTATCCGACCAGAAATTCATTTGATGATCATCTTGAAATTTTTTGTCGATATTTTGTAATTTTTCAGAAAAGGGAGGTAGTTATCATCTCCTTTTGTGATGAAAACGGAGAGGCCCTAGTTTATAAATGATAATTCTTAAAAGGAAAAAAAAATGGAAACAGAAGCTAGGTCAAAGTAGTACAATAATGCTAATTTTCAATTGTAGTAGCTTTTTTTTAGGATAATATTATAGTAGAAATAGCTGTTTTATATTAGAATGGTGCGACCTTAAGCCGAACTCTGTCAAAAGTGGTTCAAGTGCAAGAAAGTATCGGCTCGGTAGGACTGCCCTAGCTGATCCGAACAGATGCTTTATTCAGATGCAAATCGCTCAAGCTTAACCCTTTACCAAACAATCCCTGGTTTTTACATTGTGGGAAAAGGACAAAATGCTAGTAACCAGCATTTTCTCCTTTTCTACCCTGCTGAAAACAAATTTCAGTTTCTCAGTTACATTAATTTTGTCCTCTGCAAGTGCTTTGAATTTAGATCAGTCTAAAATTTCGTTGTTTGGTAAAGTGTTAATTGGAAAGAAACTGTTTGCTGTTGTAACGTCAAGGACCAGTCTGCCTCATGATTCAGTCTCTTATTTGACGAAATGGATTCTATAAATGCTTAGTTATATAATGACTTTCTTTGTTTAACTCTTTTCCACACAATCCAGACTTTTCACACCCCTGTGAAAGAAGCCTTTTGAAACATTGTGGGAAAAGGAGAAAATGCTGATTACCAGCATTTTCTCCTTTTCCCGCAATGTTTTCTTCTCTTTCTAAGACAAATTCAGTTCTTTAATCACATTTATTTTGTCGTCTGCAAGTGCTTCAATTTGAACCAGTCTAAAATGTCGTTAGGCAAAGAGTTAATGAATTACGATGGTTCACTGAGCTCCCTTTTGTTGGAGCTTGTCTCACTTGATGATTTTCCGTGTTACTTTTCTTGTAAAATGCTGATGATCGATATAGATTAAGGTTAAATACATGAACACAAGTAAAACAATGTGACAAAAGGAGATGTAAGATTTCTATCAGAGGGGGTAGAAATAAAAAAGAGAGATCAAACAACTAAAATGCTGATAACCAGTATTTTCTCCTTTTTTCCACAATGTTTTCGATAGCCTATTTTCCCCCAGAGTCGTTAAAACTCAGTGGGTAAGGATTGATAGAAAATCTTTTTATTATGACGTTTCGATATGCAAAATCCTGTACATTTTTTCTGATGTTATCGATGACAGTAAATGGGAGTTTCTGTGATTACCACTTGTGATTATTCAACAGGGAAGTCCGCACAAATTTCATAATTGCCTGCAGCAAGCGAAAAGGGGCATTCAAATGTTTGCGTAAAGTGTCGGATCTGATCAGCCAGTGCAGTCCGCACAGGCTAATCCGAAACGGCACTTTCCGTCAGTTTTAGGAAATTTTCTGTTTTACGCATCAAGTCTACTGTAGCACAAAATCTAATGCAGTCGAAAAGAGTCGTCTAGGTTTAGCCTGCGCGGACTGCGCAGGCTGATCCGAGACGACACTTTACGCAAATGTCCAAATGACCCCTTTTCGCGTGTTGCAAGCCATATAGCCAGCAACGCACGAAAAGGGGCATTCAGTCATTTGCGTAAAGTGTCGTCTCGGATCAGCCCGTCTCGTAATCCGTGCAGGCTAAACCTCTTCGGTATTGGCCAATTTTCTGCTGTTCAAAGGAGAAGTCTGCTTCATGATTCGGTTGGTTGTAAACAAGACTTGGTTTATTGATCAATAATTGCGTTATAGCTTGCTTGATATAATATACCGTCGGTTCACTTCAAAATCCTCGTAACTACAGCTTGTTACAAACTGTAGTTACGAGGTTTTCAAAGGACAACCGACGATATTACGGAGTTGAATTAAGCACTCTTTTTAACAGAGCACGGTTCGTATAGGTTTCTTTTTTTTTCAGTGACGCCCCTATTTCCTTCATTCAGTGAAATATACATATACAAGTTTATTTCATGCTTTCCGGTAGGATATCGAGAAACAGCAGTGAAAATATTTGTCAATCTTACACTGGTACCACCAGTGAAAATACCGATTTTCACGTTCTTGTTGCCTGGGTAAATTGCGAGTGCCTAACAACCAGATAGGAAATATGACGTCATATACCTTACATTTCTCGCGCTTGACGTAACGTTGCTATGCGGGAGGGGTACGCCACGGGGAATAAGGGAAAGAACTGTACTGAATTTTGATAAAGCTCCTCCCAGAAAGGGTTCAAAGCATAAAATGAATAGAATATTTGTTTTTTTCGGTGAAAGATCGTGCGCCACTCGTGAAAATATGACCGATGGTGTTCACTCGATGAAATAAATTTCGATCTTTCACCGAAAAAGACAAATATCTTCTATATATTTTCAGATCTCTATTCTCAACATTAGCCTTGTCATGCCAAATAACTATTTTTTTTTCATACGATACTAAAAACCCAAATACCTATTTCAGCGTTATGTTTAGAAGAATACTATTTCGTTATCGGACAGTGTAGATCAAAGATCAGAATGCACTTTCTGTGCAGTCTGATCTTGATCTATACTGTCTGCTTAAGGTGACTCGGGCTTAGCAGCCTTGGGGTTAACTTGTTTTATGCACAAGGAAATTCTTATAAAAAGAGCCTTGAAACTTGAAAGTGTTAAAAACATGGGTGTATCTTTTCCTAGAAGGCCTCTTCCTCTTTTATGGTCGAGCCCCGGTAGCGTGCAGGCCTTGAGAACACGGGGTTGAGGATTCGATCCCTGGCAACGAACCCTGGCTCGGCCAATTTCTTTCCGAGGATTGATGATGGTCACTGTGACAGGATTCATTCCTCTACCACCGCTGACCATTTTGAGTGGCTTCCGGTTAGTCGTACAATCTTTCGCACAAGTTTGTAACACGCAGAACTTGAAATAGGGAAGTTGGTGGTCCGAATCTGCAGCACGGCTCCTATAGAAACTAGTATCACCAACCTTGGAAAGAAACTAGCCGAGCTGCACATTCGAACCACCAACCTCCCGTTTGCAAGTCCTGTGTGTTACAAACTAAACCACCAGACTCGGCATACACTGAAACGAACTTCTAAACGGCCACTTTTAAGCTATAATTTCCCATAGAGCTTCTCTCGCGTCCGCTGCCTATAAAAGGGACAGGTTATTTGGTTTCATTTTTTGCAGAATGTTTGATCGGTCTGGAAACATACCCGAGCCAAATTCTGAGGAGAAATTGATTCAATTTCAATCGCGGAAGAATTTTTTTTTGTCGTTCATTCAATTAACATTGTAAATTGAAAAATCAAGTTTACGGAAACTTCATGCCTCTTTTTTTTTTTTATTTATTTTTTTTCACAGAAAATAATTTTCATGTTTTTTCTTATTGCTTACAAAATTTCTGTATTTTATGATACTTTTTTAAACCTGTTTTGGCCGGTAGTCACCGCGCATGCGCAAACAACTGGTTTGCTTTTTTTATTTAAAAAAAAAAGAGAGTCCTTCTGTTTGCAAAATCGAGAATCTTTTTGTCACAATACCTTGGTTAACGTCCAGATATATGTCACGATTTATTTTCATTAACATTTCTTTTACTTGCTCCAATCTATAGGAGAAACAAAAGTGGCCGTTTGGAAGTTCGTGTCATTGAAGTGTCATGGACATGTGAGAGAATTCAATTTCTTTCAGTCATTAGTGCAACATATTGATGTCCCTTTAAATTGAACTTAATTAACCTTTTACCATATATACGAGCTTTAACGACCCTTAACTCATTACCAGACGACAATATTATTGGCTTGTCCAAATCGAAAGCATTTGCAGACGACAAAATAAAAGTGACTGAAAATTTGAGATTTGTTCTGAGCATTGTATGAAAAGGAGAAAATGCTGGTTACCAGCATTTTCTCCTTTTCCTACAATGCTTTCTACAGGCTTCTTTCTCAGGGTTGTCAAAAGTAGGTATTGTGTGGTAATGGGTTAAGAAATAAGCCTTTTGAAAAAAACTGCGGGAAAAGGAGAAAATGCTGGTGGCTTAGTCAGTAAAACGCAGGACTTGCAAACAAGCAGTTGCTGATTAGAATCTCAAGGTCGGCTAGTTTCTTTTCGAGGTTTGGTGATAATCGTTCCTATAGGAGTCAGTCATCTCTAATTGCTGTTCGTTGTTCCGACGATAGAAAGCAGCAACGGATTCGGATAAAACTTTGTAAGAATTACTAGTACAAGAAACTAGGTGCACTTACAGCCGAGATGAAACGATGTTGAAAACAGTGTCAGATGCTATACAAACAAATGCACCTTAAACCATGATAAGCCATGAGCTAACTACAATATTTTACATTTGCCAAGAACAATTGCAAAGAAATACATTTTTAAAAGCTAGTTTTTATTTTCATAGGATTGTTAGAATGTGGAATTGTTCGTTAAAGACTTGGACACAAAGATAAAAATTATCGTGATAGTTCTACCCTTTTCTCGATATCTAAACATAGAAAATTCGCCTTTTGGATGAACTCGGTAGTTTTTCACTTCACGAGATAGCATCAAAGGTGGGTATTTAGATTTTTCACATCTCATCAAATTAAAAAATATATACAAATCATCAAGCTGATAACCATAAAATTACAAAAAAAAAAGGAAATGTTTTTGATAGTGTTCCCTTAAAAGGCTACGTAGCCTCTTCAGGTATTTTTAGACTTTGCACCAAAAAAGTATTGTGGGAATGTCAAGTGACTGGTACGTGACTACTTATGCTTAAATTTCATAACAGAACAAACATGTTCTTATTTTTTCCGTAATGTCTTCCACGGAAGGTTCGTCTGTGTATTTCCGGTATACTACTGGGGTATTATGAATGAAAATTGAAAGGCTTTGGGAATGAGGATGTTTTTTTTTTTTATTTTTGTATAAGTCCCCCCCCCCCCCCCCCAAGTCTGAAGGGCCACCTTTAATTTAGAATTGAATTATTTACACTCGTACTCTACACATGAAAACACAAAGACGACTCGAAATAACTTTGACAAACAACTCTAACCCTTAGGGAGCTAAGCGCGACTCTCATGCCGTTTGCAGACAGTATAGATCAAGATCAGACTGCACAGAAAGTGCAGTTTGATCTTGATCCACACAGTCCGATAAGAAGATATTTTTCCAAAACAAAACATCTTTGAGTAAGCCAGTTTTAGGTTTATATTATCGGCTCGAAAATTTCTTTTTACTTATTTAGCAGGACAAGGATTAAAACTTTTTTTATTATATACTTAGCAGTGAAATCCTGGAATTTCCCAGTGTAATAAATTTTGATATCACTAGTGACGATATCAACTTTCACTTTTACTTCCTGCCGTAATTTAGGAACTTTTTTTTTTTTTATTAATCACTTATAGATAGTTTTTGTTGTTTTTCAAACGAAAAATTAAAAATGATAATGTAAATAAGGTATATGATAAATAGAATAATCAACTCGGGTGCGTCGTAAGGCGTTAAAAAAACGAGTGCTGCGCAACGCATCCTCGTGAGATATTTTTCATGTAAAAAATAACCAGTTAATTATCCTCTAATAATCATTTGATTCTTTACTTCTTATTATGCATCATGGTGGTACATTATGCCCCCTTCTGCCAAAGTATTGCTAATTCAAAAGGTCTACAACACGCAAAAACGGTGTATTCGGACATTTGCGTAAAATGTCGTCTCGGATCAGGCTGCGCACTCCGCGCAGCCTAAAACCGAAATGGCACTTTACGACTTCATTAGATTCTGTGCTACAGTAGATGCGCAAAACAGAAAGTTACATAAACAAAAACGAATAATAACGTTTCGGATTAGGCTGCACGGACTGCGCAGGATGATCCGAGACGACACTTTACGCAAATGTCCGAATGTCCCTTTTCGCGTGTTGCAAGCAATTTGATATCCACTACTCGGATTTCAGGAGATATTGATTTCAGATAATCTGAATATTAACAAAAAAATTAGACCTGTTTATCTGCTATGAATTGTGAGCCTTATTCTTATCACTTAGATCGAAACAGGTTATAGGTCTCGTCACGCCATACTTTTCAATGGCTCCGAAATGTGACCCGGGTCATGTCTGGCTTCGAACCAAGACGCTCTAATAAATGTGAACAGCTGATTGTATTCCCAAATTATACTGTCTCAAAAATTCAACGCTAAACGTAGAGAACGATCTTTTTTTTTTTTCTTTTAAATTCTTCACCAAACGAATAAATTTCAGACACAACAGTTTCGACAGCATTTTCAGACGACCAATGAAGTGCTGCTACAATACTTGAGTTTGGCTTTTGTAGGGTAGAAAGCACTGCGTTAAAAAGGAGAAAATGATGGTTACCAGCATTTTCTCCATTCACTACAATGCTTTCGAAAAACGTTTTCCCCATTGTCGGAAAAACGCGTACTTGTTTTGTAAAGGGTCAACTCTTTACCACCAACTCATGAGCATTTCTTTTTGTGCAGTTGGGAAGCCGGTGTAATGCAGAAAAATGACCCTCCCCACGAAATGACCCATTGGTCATTTCTCTACGTAGAGGAATGACCCGTTGGCCATTCTTCTACGTAGAGAAATGATCCCGGAATACTGACCCGTTGGTCATTCTTCTACGTAGAGAAATGATCCCGGAATAATGACCCGGGTCATTCTTCTACGTAGAGAAATGATCCCGGAATAATGACCCGGGTCATTCTTCTACGTAGTGGAGTACTTCTCTGGTCATTTCTCTACGAAGAATAATGACCCGGGTCATTCTTCTACGTAGTAGAGTACTTCTCTGGTCATTTCTCTACGAAGAATAATGACCCGGGTCATTCTTCTACGTAGTGGAGTACTTCTCTGGTCATTTCTCTACGAAGAATAATGATCAGGGTCATTTTGTAGGGGAGGGTCATTTCTCTGCATTACGACGGCTTTACGACAAAGCCGTCCTCTGGCAAAAGGGGGCTTAATGTATATCTGTGATGTATGATACCAAACAAGCGATCATATCATGATTGATCCGTATAAGCCATATTTTGACAACTGACTTAATTATCATACACCTTGGCCCGTATTCACCAACCATTCTTAAGAATGTTCTTTGTTTTATTCTCCAAACTTTTCTACATTTTTTTAAAATACATATTACATACAAAAAAGTCAACTCCAACCCATATCATCTACGGAGAAACTGGGGTTTATCCTTTATCTATTGATATAGAAACAAGATTCATCTCGTTTTGGTCAAAAATTATTTTACGTAAACATAATTATCTAGTAACAAATGTATACAGACATATTTATAACATTTATTGTAACTCTGAAACCGTGTCAAATATACCCCTTTTCCTTTGGATAAAAAATGTCAAAAATATCCTTGTCAAATGCGGCTTGATAAATATTTGGGATAGTCAAAGTTTTCCAAATGATAAATGGTTAAAATTAACAATAAAACAAAAGTTAAAAGATCTTTATATTAATTCCTGGTTTAGTAAAATCGAAAATAATGATAGTTGTCATACTTACAGATTGATAAAAAAGAAATTCGGATTGGAAAAATATTTAATTCAGACTCCTCCTGCACTTTTGAAATACATGATAAAATTCAGAACAAATAATCATAGATTACCTATTGAAGTAGGAAGATGGTCAAATCTTGAAACCAGAGAACGAATCTGCAACCTCTGTAATAGTTCCATTGGTGATGAGTATCACTATATTTTTGAGTGTAACTCATTCAGTGATCAAAGAAAAAAATTAATTTCTAAAAAATTTTCAAAGCGACATAATGTCGTTAAATTTGAACGTCTAGTAAATTCTACAGACCGTTCTGAAATTGTAAATTTGTGTAAATTTATCAAAATCATCATAAACTCCTTTTTACTGATGTAAAAGTAAATTTACTAATCTTTGCAACTTATCATTAATAATTAGACAACCCTCTCTCTCCCCCCACCCCCTCTCTCTCTCTCAGTCTCTCTCTCTCTCTCTCTCTCTCTCTCTCTCTCTCTCTCCTTCTCCTTTACATTACGAACTTGAACTATGTTTGTCTAAATACAATTTTTGCCTCGTTAAAATTGGTTTCATGTACATTTACCTCTTGTTTTCTGTAAAAGGAACAGAGTGAATAAAGGTATTGTATTGTATTGTATTGTACATTTGTAAGTAACAAAACTTCTGATTGGCTAAACCATTCGGTTTAGCCAATCAGAAGTTGTGTTACTTACAAATTTGGAAGACCTTGGAGAATAAGACAACGAATATTTTCAAGATTGGTTGGTGAATACGGGCCCTGGTCCTTCCACATACAGAAAATTGATCAATAACGATATTTTTTATTGATTTATCAACAAAAATGGTTCAACAGTAAAACTACTTCGGTTGTATACATTACTGAATAGCTACCCACAAAGTTAGGAATATTATGAAGAGGTTTCTCTTGTTACAATGTTTTTGTAGCATAGAGCTATTATATAGTCAGCCAACGGCATTTTATTGTAATTGTTTTGTATAGCATCGTCACAAATACGTACAGTATATTAGGCTGGGAAAAGTGTGGTGGTAGATCAGACCACACGGGCATCGTCTGATCTATCATAAACAAAACAACCGAATACAAATTGGACTTTTTAACCTTTATGTTCAATAGGTCAGTTCTGTTTAAAATAATTTCGTCCTTTTTTTTAAAACAAGTCAGTGTGTTTTGTGAGCACACGGTAAACAGAAATCAGTTTGCGCATTGTGAAAGAAAATCAAGATTATCTTCAACGAAGTCAGAAAGCTTATTTAACTGTTTTTAAATATGGCGTAGTCTTCAGTCATTTAGAAAATACATTTTTAGCCCTTTTTACACTTTCTTTAAAGCAGTTATCATATTTTTTTCTTTTTCCCTGATTGTTCGCATTGTGCAGGAGTTCCCAAATGATGACCGTGTCTCACTGATAGATAAGACGCCTATCGAGTATCTTGATTGGTGTTACGTAATGGTAAACATTGACATACGGACCCCATGCTATGTTAGTTTAGATATACAAGTACCTACATAGTTATGGACTGAAGTTTTTATCCTGATTATTTCATTATGACAGCATCCTAGTGAAATATCTATCAAGTATCGTTAAGATCTGATATAAGATCAGACTTTTTTTATGAGATTATTTATAAGGATCTAAAGTCAAATTTAACAAGATTTTGTATAAGGAATTCCAATTTGTCCCACCTCCCCACCCTTCCTCTCTTTAGCTTTTTATTTTCAAATGTGTGATGATTAATGCCATTTCAAAAGTATTTTATGGCGAGAACTCACATATTCATGTTTCCTCGCTATTTTCAATCTGATCACAGGTATTTTCTCCATTTCATGTGTTTTCAAAAATCAATGATTCGAAACTTTTTCCTATATGGAGAACTTTTTGACTTCACCAACTTTTAGAAAAAAAGCAATTTCAGAAAATAAATCAAATGTAGCTCAATTGATAATCTTCACTTTAAAAGAGTAGAAAACATCGTAGGAAAAGGAAACAATGCTAGCTATTGGAATTTCTCCCTTTCTCACAATGTTTACAAACGCTTTTATTCAGGACTATTAAAATTCGGAAGTGTGCTGTACGGGTCACATCGATACTCCCAAAACACAAATTCTTTTCTGCTGATTTCAGTCACATAATGATAGTGCAACGTCATTTTTTTTTTTTTAGCCAAAAAAACAATAAAACCGATTCGGCCCAGGATCAGATTGCTTGTTTTGTCCAGTTTGTTATTGGTCTATTGACTGCATTTCTGGTGAAGTTTACTTTTGGTTTATTACTATAATTATTATAATGATCCAATAGTACAACAATCTCAATCTTCTTTAGAAATAAAGAAAAACAAAAAGCGAAAAAAAAAATGCTATTTAAACTAATTTATGCTAAAAAACAAAAGAAAAAATTAATAATAATAAATTGAAATTACTTTCTGAAAAAAAAAGACGATACTTGGAAGATAACGGTTTTTACAAATCTCTTAAAAGTTTTCACTGATGCAAATAATATACACGTACATGTATAAAAATGATGAATACAATCATTATATATTTGGACAATGTGTAAAAACGGGACCCAAGTTTAACAAAACAATAGACAAGGTTATCATGTCATCAGTTCTTTTCTTCCCTTTATCCGTTGCTTAATCTTTTCACCCAGTCGTAAAATCTCACTTAGCTCGATACAGCATTTTTTATACAAAAATTAACGATAGTGTCGTTTTTAAACTGAAATGGACGCAAGATCTCAATGTAACAAATGTAAACGAATACTTTGATAGTAATCACAACAAAACAGAGAATACTTCAAGACATTATAGATTTTTTCCTTACAATTTATTTTTATGTTATTTAGAGTCAAAAACGACGCAGGAGCAAATTTCTGAAACCTTTCTATAGAAATAAGAAGGAGAATGGGTCAGTAACTTTAAATCAAAATGGACGCAACTTCCCATTTTGCTACAGGAATTAAAATTATATTGAAGTGAAGTAGAGATATTACAGAATACTTCAAGACGTTATAGATTTTTATCATTTTAGAAGAAAAACGTGTTTTAGTCGATCAAAAAAATTTCCCTTCTGAAATTCTATATAACAGGCCGTTATCGGAATCCTTTCGGACCAGATTATCGATCAATTCCAAAGAGAGTAACTCTTGCTCGACCTGCAGCTGAAAGTTGGGGATGAGCCCGCCCGGTCGGCTCAGTGGTGAGCGTGTCGGAATCGTGACCTGGTGGTTGTGAGGTCGATACCCGGTTGAGGCGAACTTTCTTTCTGGCGTATTTTCGCCTTTCACCTCTGTTGAAGCATGTGAGAAAAGTAGTCGGTGGCTTTGGAAAGGAAGTCGTGTTAATACCGGTGTGAGAAAGCCAGAAAACACATGTGCGTCACCGACCGCCAAGATATGACCTTAGCTGTTAAAGTGGCGTTAAACTCCAATACAACAACAACAACAGAATTCCAAGACGGTCCCTTTTCGCGTTTACACATACGTACAGCTGCCAAGCCGCTTTATCTAATGTTTACTTTTAGAGGTTTCCAATTAATTCTTCTGCCAGCGACGAACACTCGGAAAGACCATACATTGACAAATTGTGATTTTCACAATAACTTCAATACTTTTAAATGATATGATTTAGCTTTATATCCATTCCAACACCCGCACTGTTTAATTTTGGCCACTTCTTGGCTTTTAATTGCTAAACGTGTTGGTTATTAGGCAAATCTAAGTGTTACACACGCATTACCTAACAAACCCTATGATAATTTTTACTCGAGTTACTCGAAAATGTTTTTTTCATAAAGACCTTAACCCTTTCCCAAACGACAAATTTTGGACTCTTCCAAACTGAAAGAGTTTGCAGACGACAATTTTAGATTTTGAGAAAATGGCGGAAAGTTCTCATAATGGGTAGAAAAGTAGAAAACATTGTGGAAAAAGGAGAAATTGCTCGCTATGAGCAATTTCTCCTTTTCCGACAGTGTTTTCAAAAGTCTCTTACTGCAGACACATAAAAACCAGGGCTTGTTTGGGAAAGGTTTAAGAAGGGTTTATTTGTATGATGTTTAGCGTCCCTTTCAATACTATTTCAGTTATAGCGCGGTAGCTAGTACACATATCCAAGGTTTCCAATTATCTTTTCTTCACTCATTATTCATCCCAAGCCACTGGAAGCTTTAGTTGGGTTGTATTGGATTTTAAGGCCTTTTTCACAGCTTTGATTATCTCACGATCAGTGCACCTACGCATTTTTTTGCTGGCTTTCCCACATCAGCACTGATTCAACGTTTTTCTCAATTTACTGACTACTTTTTTGACATGGATCTAAGGTGGGAGGCGAAAAGAGCCGGTGTAATGCAGAGAAATGACCATCCCCTACAAAATGACCCATGGGTCATTTCTCTACGTAGAGGAATGACCCGAGTAATTATTCTACGTAGAGAAATAAACCCAGGGTCATTATTCTACGTGTAGAGAAATGACCCATGGGTTATTTTGTAGGCCAGGGTCATTTCTCTGCATTACACCGGAAAGAATTGGGTATTCGACCCACAACCACCAACAATTGGCGGTCAGAGACGAATGAGCAATAACCAGAGCAGCTGATAAGTGGGTATGATTTGATTTTTTTCGTTTATTTATCGTCGCAACCGGTTGCCCACCTGAGCGACGCCCCCAGAAGACGGTTAGTTGTTACGGGGGATAGTGCAAGGATACAGGACGAAACTACTAAGAATTCCGCCTGGTTCTTTAACGTGCTCGGTGTATAGCACCGGCACACGGGACCTCGGTTTAACGTCTCATCCGAAAGACTATTAATAATAATAATTCTTTTTTTAGTTGGCCAGCCGGGGACTCGAACCCACAACCTGTAGAGACCCGAAACATTGTGTTCACGAATCCTACGCTCTACCTACTGAGCTAATCGGCCGGTTAGTGGGAGTGATTGTGTTCTAAATCCATTTTATCTCCTCCAAACCCTATGATGTGAGTACTCATCAGAATTGTCCCAAAGAGACGATTCTGATGAGTATCCATTACATATGGTTTAGTGGAGAACGATTAATATTTTCAATTTGAAATAGATAGAGAATATTTGTTTTTTACGGTGAAAGATCGAAATTTATTTCATCGAGTGAACATCATCGGTAATATTTTCATGAGTGGCGCAGCCAAGAGTGAAAATATTACCGATGGTGTTCACGAGATGAAATAAATTTCGATCTTTCACCAAAAAAAACAAATATTCTATTTATTTCATGCTTTTAACCCTTTCTGGGGGGAGCTTTATCAAAAGTCAGTACAGTTCTTTTCTCTTATTCCCCGTGGCGTACTCCCCCCCCCCCCCCCGAATAGCAACGCATTACAATATTATATCAAGCGCGAGAAATGTAAGGTATATGACGTCACATTTCCCATCTGGTTGTTAGGCAAGCGCAATTTACCAAGGTAATAAAAACGTGAAAATTGGTATTTTCACTGGCCGTATCAGTGTAAGATATAGAGGATATTTGTTTTTTTCGGTGAAAGATCGAAATTTATTTCATGGAGTGGACACCATCAGTAATATTTTCACGAGTGGCGCAGCGACGAGTGAAAATATTACCGATGGTGTTCACGAATATTCTATTTATTTCATGCTTTTTACCCTTTCTTGGAGGAGCTTTATCAAAATTCAGTACAGTTCCTTTCCCTTATTCCCCGTGGCGTACCCCTCCCGCATAGCAACGTTACGTCAAGCGCGAGAAATGTAAGGTATATGATGTCATATTTCCCATCTGGTTGTTAGGCACGCGCAATTTACCTAGAACGTGAAAATCGGTATTTTCACTGGTGGTACCAGTGTAAGATCGAAAAATATTATGTTATGTACATACCCAGTTATAATTAGCTTTATTCATGTGTGTATCTATTTTTGAATGGTTTTCCCCTGTTGCTATTTTTAGAACTGGATTCTCTCTTGTGGAATATTGTGCTGGAAGTTTCCAGGCCTTTATACAATCTGATTACTAAGAATTATGCAACTGATTTTAACATGAATTTTCTGGAAGTTTCCCTGTTATTATAAAAGGAAAAGCTTTTTACATCTCAGTGTTCACTAGTTAATACATGATTGCCAGACTACAGTGGGGATTATTTTGTGTTTGTGTCATAATTAGTGCTTGGATTACATTCAGTTTGGATTAGGATCAGACTAGACTAAAGTGAGGATTATTTCATGTGCTTGGATTACATTCAGTTTGGATCAGGATCAGATTGGAATTAAGACTGGAATAATTTGTCTTTTGAATTTAACGTCTAAGGTATTGTTTTGTACTATTGTATTATTGTCACTGTTTATTTGATATTTTTGTTAATAAATTCTGTTAATTGTTATCGTTTGTTGCTGGCTTCTTCTTTCTAGTTACGCCTGACTCGTAACAGAAATTGGGGGCTCGTCCGGGATTGGAAAATAGACTAACGTATTTGTTTTCCATTTTGGGATTAACCATCGATTGGAAACTAGACTAACGCATTCGTTTACTAATCAGTAATTATAATACAATTTTGTACTTGAATCCAGCAACAAACAAACATGTCTTTTGACTTAGATAAATTTACGGCTGAACCGTCTGTGGAGTTATTGAATTTGGGTAAAAAGACTGATTTGCTTAATCTTGCGAAGCACTATAAATTGTCTGAAATAAAATCTTCAATGCGTAAACATGAAATTAAGAACATTTTGGTACAATATTTTGTTGATGAGGAAATTTTTAATGAAAATGCTCTTTCCCTGATAGTTGACGTTCAGTCAGTTTCAAGTTCGAAAGAACTTGAATTAAAATTTCAGATCAGACAATTAGAAATTCAGGAAAGAGAGAAGGAAAGAGAAAGGGAAAGAGAAAGGGAGAGAGAAGAAAGAGTAGAGAGAGAGAAGGAAAGAGAAAGAGAAAGGGAGAGAGAAGAAAGAGAAAGGGAGAGAGAAGAAAGGGAAAGGGAAGAGAGAAAGAAGGAAAGAGAATTTCAATTAAGAATGAGGGAAATAGAAATGCAAGAAAGAGCAAATCAACCCAAGCAAAAGATTGAATACAATTTTGATGTTACAAAACATATTAGGCTTGTTCCTCCATTTCAAGAAAAAGAAGTTGATAAATACTTCCTACACTTTGAAAAAGTTGCAGAAAACTTAAATTGGCCAAAAGAGCACTGGACTTTGCTTCTGCAAAGTGTTTTGATAGGCAAAGCTCGTGAAATTTATACACAACTAGGTGTTGAACAATGTCATCATTATGAGACTGTTAAAGAACTTATTCTCAAAGGTTATGAGCTGGTCCCAGAAGCATATAGACAAAAATTTAGAAATTGTAAAAAAGATTCTAACCAGACTCATGTTGAATTTGCTAGAAACAAAGAACAGTTATTTGATAGATGGTGCTGTTCTAAGAAAATAGACCAAAATTTTGATAAACTCAGACAACTTATGTTAGTTGAAGAATTCAAACGTTGTATTCAATTTGATGTTAAAACATTCTTAGACGAAAAACAAGTTGAAACTTTAGAAGAAGCAGCTCGTCTGGCTGATGATTACTACCTTACACATAAAGTTTCTTTTATTAATAAACCCAAACCTACTTCCTCACATCCCCAAAATAAATTTATGTCTGGTAATTCATCTGGCATGCCCAGTCAATCCAATACACCCAAACCCAATTCTACTAGTGAAACCAAAAGTCAATACCCCTTATCTCGACCCACTTGTAACTATTGTAAGAAACCTGGTCACCTTGTTTCTGAATGTTTGAAATTAAAAAGGAAGTTAGAAAGTGATGAAGCCAAACCAACAGGGCTCACCACTCTTAGGCCAAGGCCACAGTCTTCTATTAAAACCAATACAATTGACATAGTCACAAAACCCAAGTCTGATTCTACTATGGAGATTTTTGAACCATTTATGTTGAATGGTTTTGTATCACTTTCAGGTGATAATTGCCCACCTACCCCTATTAAAATTTTAAGAGACACAGGAGCTTCTCAATCTCTTATTTTAGCAGATATACTGCCTTTTTCTGAGAAGACTTCTTCCGGTACTAGTGTCCTTATTCAGGGTGTAGAGTGTGGAACTGTTAATATTCCTCTCCATTACGTTAATTTGTCATCAGATTTGGTTACTGGGCTTGTGGTTATTGGTATTAAACCTTCCTTACCATTTAAAGGTGTCCATTTACTGCTAGGCAATGACTTAGCTGGAGATAAGGTTGTGGTTAATCCACTTGTAACTGACACACCAAATATAGGTCAAACAGATGACCCTATCGAGCAGGAAATTCCTGACTTGTATCCTTCTTGTGCAGTTACCCGAGCTATGGCTAAAAAGGCCATTTTGGAAAACTCAAACTCGGACATTGACTTGACGGATACTTTTATCGGTCAATATTTTAATAATGAGATTAAAAAGTCTCTTGATCCCAGTTTGTCTGATACTCAGACAGACTCGTCAATGTCTTGTCATTCACCACCACCGTCTATTGACCAAGGTCACGACACGCTGTCGAAGTCACAGCTTATCCAGGAACAGCAAACTGATCCTGAGATTTCAAAATTAATTTTTAGGGCTTTACCTGAAGATGAAATTTCACAAGTCCCAATGTGTTACTATATAAAGAATGGGATTCTTATGAGAAAATGGCGACCATTTGATGTCCCAGCTGATGATGAATGGGCTGTTTACCACCAAATTGTTGTTCCAAAGTCATATCGTCATGAAATACTAAGTATAGCCCATGAAAGTCCTATGTCAGGTCATCTAGGTATAAACAAGACCTATCACAAAATTATTACTCATTTTTATTGGCCTGGTCTCAAATCAGATGTCTCTAAATATTGTAAAACTTGCCATACATGTCAAATGGTAGGTAAACCCAACCAAACCATTCCCAAAGCTCAATTACAACCTATTCCTGCTTTTGATGAACCTTTCAGTAGGATACTTATAGATTGTGTTGGTCCTTTACCTCGAACCAAGTCAGGAAATGAGTATCTCTTAACAATTATGTGTACTTCTACACGTTTTCCTGAAGCTATTCCTTTAAGGAACATAAAAACAAAGTCAATAGTCAAAGCTCTTATAAAATTTTTCACATTTGTTGGTCTTCCAAAATCAGTTCAGTCTGATCAAGGGTCAAATTTTATGTCTGGTATATTCCAACAGGTTATGCATGAATTAGGGATCAAGCAATATAGGTCATCCGCTTATCACCCTGAAAGTCAAGGTGCTTTAGAAAGATTTCACCAGACATTAAAAAATATGATAAGATCATATTGCTTTGACACTGAAAAAGATTGGGATGAGGGCATCCATTTGTTACTATTTGCAGCCAGAGAATCTGTACAAGAATCTCTTGGTTTCAGTCCTTTTGAATTAGTTTTTGGCCATTCTGTTCGTGGACCTTTAAAACTTTTGAAAGAGAAATTTCTTTCAAATGATGAAACACCTTTGAATTTACTGCAGTATGTTTCTGACTTCAGAAATAGACTGTCTAGGGCATGTGAGGTTGCTAGGTCCAATCTTAAAATGTCTCAGGGCAAAATGAAAGCAAAATATGACAACCATGTTATAGATAGAAAATTTAAACCAGGTGACAAAGTCCTTGCTCTTTTGCCAATACCTGGCAGACCTTTACAGGCAAGATATTTTGGACCCTACACTATTGACAAGAAAACAAGTGATTTGAACTATATAATTAATACTCCAGGAAGGCGTAAAAACAAACAAATGTGTCATATAAATATGTTAAAGGGATACTTTGACAGAGATAGCTCTATTTCAAAACCAATTACAGTTGTAAACACTGTCCCACAAGAATCAAATGTATCTGATCTTGAAGTAAATTCGGACTTTATTGATAAATCTGATCCTGGTCCATCTAAACTTGAAAATTCTGATATTTTGAGAAACCTTGACAACAAACTTTCTCACTTGGAACCATCACAGCAGGAAGAGCTGAAACAGTTGATACATGAATATGAACATTTATTTCCTGATATCCCCACAAGAACTGATAAAATCTATCATGATGTCATTGTGGAAGATTCTAAACCAATAAAGCAACATCCATATAGAATGAATCCTTTGAAACAGAAATACCTCCAAGATGAAGTAAAATACTTACTGGAAAATGACTTTATTGAACCTAGCCAGAGTAATTACAGTTCACCATGTATATTAGTACCTAAATCAAATGGAACTTATAGAATGTGTACTGACTATCGTAAAGTGAACTCTGTGACAAAAACAGACTCTTTTCCAATACCAAGAATTGATGACTGTGTTGACAAAGTTGGAAATTCTAAATATGTCACCAAATTTGACCTGCTAAAAGGATTCTGGCAAGTTCCACTGACTGATAGAGCAAAAGAAGTATCAGCCTTTGCTACTCCAAATGGTCTGTACCAATACAAAGTTATGCCGTTTGGGATGAAAAATTCTCCTGCAACGTTTCAGCGACTTATAAACAACGTTATATGTGGATTAGATGGTTGTGATGCATATATTGACGACGTCATCATCTACTCAGACAGTTGGAGTGACCACCTTCAAAGAATCAGGAAGTTCTTCGACAGACTCAGTAAAGCAAAACTGACTGTGAATCTTGCAAAAACTGAATTTTGTCATGCTACTGTAACATTTCTAGGACATCTTGTGGGACGGGGTCAAGTTAAACCTTTAGAAGCTAAAGTCAATGCTATCTCTGAGTTTCCTGTGCCTAAATGTAAAAGACAGCTGATGCGATTTCTTGGTATGGCTGGCTACTATAGGAAATTCTGTAAAAATTTCTCAGGTATTGCTGAACCTTTAACAAATTTACTTAAGAAAAGCACAAAGTTCAAATGGAATGACAAATGTCAAGATGCATTTGATCGTCTGAAAGCCATACTTAAGAGCGCACCAGTTCTCTTGGCACCTGATTTTGACAAGTGTTTCAAATTAGCTGTTGATGCAAGTGATGTTGGTATTGGTGCTGTTCTTTTACAAGA
The DNA here is from genome assembly GCA_943736015.1 of Tridacna crocea. Classification (NCBI taxonomy): domain Eukaryota; kingdom Metazoa; phylum Mollusca; class Bivalvia; order Cardiida; family Cardiidae; genus Tridacna; species Tridacna crocea. The sequence continues at coordinate 16,318,695 of OX031057.1, read as the reverse complement.
AGATAATAATGGTATTGATCACCCAGTTTGTTACTTTTCTAAGAAATTTAACAAACATCAGAAAAATTACTCTACCATAGAAAAAGAGTGTCTTGCCTTAATTCTGGCAATCCAGCAGTTTGAAGTTTATTTAACCTCTTCAACTTCACCAATTGTTGTATTCAGTGATCATAACCCTTTAAGTTTTCTACACAAACTTAAGAATAAGAATCAAAGATTACTGAGGTGGAGTTTATTGCTTCAAGAGTTTAATCTTGACATAAGACACATAAAAGGGAAAGATAACATTATACCAGATGCTCTTTCAAGAGTTTGAAATTCCAATAGTCATTTTTCCCTAAATCAAGTTTAAACTGTTTTTTTCTTTTAAATTGTACTTTCATTACCTTGACTATTTTCATTAGTCTGAAATAATTGATATTTGAGTTTGTCATTTCCTATGTATACTTCAGATAAAGTATCATACACATGTATGTAAATAATATTGCAAAAAAGAAAGATTTATTTCATAAACCTTTCTTTTTTCTTTTCAAGGGGGGAAGTGTTATGTACATACCCAGTTATAATTAGCTTTATTCATGTGTGTATCTATTTTTGAATGGTTTTCCCCTGTTGCTATTTTTAGAACTGGATTCTCTCTTGTGGAATATTGTGCTGGAAGTTTCCAGGCCTTTATACAATCTGATTACTAAGAATTATGCAACTGATTTTAACATGAATTTTCTGGAAGTTTCCCTGTTATTATAAAAGGAAAAGCTTTTTACATCTCAGTGTTCACTAGTTAATACATGATTGCCAGACTACAGTGGGGATTATTTTGTGTTTGTGTCATAATTAGTGCTTGGATTACATTCAGTTTGGATTAGGATCAGACTAGACTAAAGTGAGGATTATTTCATGTGCTTGGATTACATTCAGTTTGGATCAGGATCAGATTGGAATTAAGACTGGAATAATTTGTCTTTTGAATTTAACGTCTAAGGTATTGTTTTGTACTATTGTATTATTGTCACTGTTTATTTGATATTTTTGTTAATAAATTCTGTTAATTGTTATCGTTTGTTGCTGGCTTCTTCTTTCTAGTTACGCCTGACTCGTAACAATTATCACTGCTGTTTCTCAATATCCTACCGGAATGTATGAAATAACGAAAAATATTTCCACTGCTATTTCTAGATATACTTCCGGAAAGCACGAAATAAAAATACTCTCTGTATCGGGTCCTCTGAATGACCACCATCAACCCTCGGAAAGATATTTGCTGGGCTGGAGTTTGACCGAGTGAATGTTTGGCATCAATACCGGTTGGGCTATCGAGCAATCAACACCAGAGGTGGGAGCAGGGACTCTTTAGGACAACATATCAAGATCAGACTGCACCGAACGTGCAGTCCGGGTCTTGATCACTTGTCCACTTGATCGGTTAAACTATTGCGATAAGACTTTTTGTCTGAGTTTCAATGAGCTGTACTTTCAGTGGTCGAAAAGTATGAGCCATTCTCTGTGAAAAGGTGGCATAATACATCTGCGAAAAGTGTCGGCGCAGGTCAGCCTGCGCAATTCGCGCAGGCTGACCTGCGCCGAAACTTTTCGCTATCGGTCAATTCTTTATTTGTCAAAGGACCAGTCTACATCATGATTAAGTCGGTTATTTAAACAAACGGCCCTTATAGATCCATAATTATTTGACAACTTGGGCCGGTATCATGTAGTACGGTGATGCATAAAGCCCCCGTTTGTCAGAGCATAGCACATATGTTCCACGCTTTGATGAAAAGGGATTTCCGTGTCCTTTTATACCATTTAAGTAGTAACATTTATTTCATGCTTCCCGGTAGGATATCGAGAAATGGCAGTGAAAATGGTTTTCGATCTTACACGGGTACGACCAGTGAACATACCGATTTTCATGTTCTTGTCGCCTAGGTAAATTGTGCCTGCCTGACAACCAGATGGGAAATATGACGTCATTTACCTTACTTTTCTCGGGCTTGACGTAATATTGTAATGCGTTGCTATGCGGGAGGGTTACGCCGCTGAGAATAACGAAAAAGAACTGTACTGAATTTTTATAAAGCTCCTCACAGAAAGGGTTAAAAACATTAAATAAATAGAATATTTGTTTTTTTCGGTGAAAGATCGAAATTTATCTCATCTCGTGAACGCCATAGGTAATATTTTAACTCGATGGTGTTCACTCGATGAAATAAATTTCGATTTTTCACCGAAAAAAAATATATATCCTCTATATATACTTATGGATCCATGAAATTAATTTCGTCTATCAACCGACTAAATCATGAGGTAGAGTAGTTATTTAATGTGTATAAAATTTACCCATCGCAAATTGTGTGGATGCGGGTCAGCCTGCACAAACTCCGCACGCTGGCCTGTATTGATAACTTTACAGATGCATTAACCCATTACTATACAATCCCTACTTTTGACGCCCCTGAGAAAAAAGCCGATAGAAAATATTGTGGGAAAAGGAGAAAATGCTGGTAAACAGCATTTTCTCCTTTTCCCACAATGTTTTCTACCTTTCACAAAACAGATTTCAATTTTTCAGTGACTTTTATTTTGTCGTCTGCAAATTCCTTCGATTTGGACCAGTCTAAAATTTTGTCATTTGGGAAAGGGTTAAAACATTTTTTTTTTTTCACGGAGCATTGATAATTACACTTGGCATTGAAAAAAAAAATATGTTCAAGGTTCAGATACTTTCCTATTATTGTGCGGTATGGAATATCGCTTACGCACAAAAATCAAATATGTGTATTTGTATACAACTTAAAGTTAAATAAGCACCAAAAACATGAAATAGAGCACACGTTTTTATGACAGTTATTAATTTTTGTTCAGTTTCGTACACTTTACGATATCTATTCTACTCATAAGCGTGACTCATTGATCTTGGTTTTGCTTTGTTCGATAAGATTATATCATCCCCAAAATTATAATTTTGAAAAGACAACATTTTGATTTTTTCACTATTGAGTTGAAAATTTCATTTTAGTTATTTAGCAGGATAAGGGCTAAATTTGTGTCATGTCCGATTAGTAGGGGACTTGATGCATCTCCTTTTATACAAGATACCAAATAAATCATCGCATACAAATGAATTTAACTCTTATCCTGCTAAATAACTAAAATGAAATTTTCAATTCGATATTAAAAACCCAAAAATTGTTATTTCAAAGGTATGTTGTAGGGAATAAAATCTTCAGATCGGACAGCGTGGATCCAAGATCAGACTGCACGTTCTGTGCAGTCTGATCTTGATCTACGCTGTCCGCAAAACGTCTTTGAGTAGCGATAAGCAGCCAAAGGGTTAAAAAAAACACAAATCATTTCCGATAATTTCAGTTAGGCATTCTACAGTATGGCGAAGGCGAGATAAGCTTCCTTAATTTTATCGTAAGAATCTCCTTTGTATGTTATAAAACATTCTAACATGACACGCGAATTCGGCTCTATAAAAACAGTGCAAGGAAAGTGTGGTAAAATCTGCGACAATCTATGTAGAGTTACGTCATTCTGTATCTGTCAATCAATGAGTGGGTTATTCAATGGAACATAATCTTCATCCGCGTTTTTACTCTAAGTTTGAATTTGTTTTCCTTTAGTCACGTTAGAATCGAAATAATCTTCTTTCTATCGTGGTATATCGTTCAATAAACCACGTTGTGAGTTATGAGGCGCAATGAATAACCCACTCGGGCTATCGCCCTCGTGGATTATTTATTGCGCCTCATAACTCACAACTGTGGTTTATTGAACGATATACCACGACAGAAAGAAGATTATTTCTTAATTATAGATCTACATGCGAGTCAAGAATCTGGCGTTTGATGTTTCAAAGCTCGAATTGAAAGCGAAAGCAGGTCATCAAGCACGTACGGATGGACAATAATCTATGTCACGAGCGATATATCTGGCAGACGCGTTATGCAGCTGCATCTTTCATATCAGTAGAAATGTAATAGAGGTGTACTTGGCTTGCAACTCACAGCTCAAAGGGCTTTTTGGACATTTGCATAATGTGTCGTCTCGGATCAGCCTGCGCAGACTAACTCGAAATCACACTCTCCGTTTTATGTAATTTTCTGTTTTGCGCATGTCTTGTGACAAAATCTAATATTGTCGTAAAGTGCCGTCTCGGATAAGCCTGTGCGGATTGCGCAGGCTGATCCGAGACATTTTTCCCAAATGTCCGAATGTCCCTTTCCCTGTGTTGCAGGCCATTTTAGAGGTGAAAAATACTGTTACTGAGAGACGATACTAGTTTGGTTCTATGTTGCAAATAATAAGTGACTGCAGAGAGCATAAAAAGGTGGAGACGAGTAAGAAAACTTGTCCAAAGGGATACTGATAAATCAAATTTAGAGCTTCAAAAATGTAGAAATATAGATCTGGGGAATGGAGTGTATGCCTCTGATTAAATTGTTGGAAAGGGAGAATTTGAATTTCCTCGTCATGAGCAATTTCACGTTATCTAGAATAGTTTCATAAACGCTGATTAAGTATTTTTCAAGACACTGCGAAATTCAGAAAGTCCCTATGAACATCAGAGTATTTATAGTGATTAATTGTAATTGGCTTGTCTGATTTTAATGTAATTTCCCAAACATATTCAATTGCTGTGGTCTTTACTCGATCTAAACTATGGATAAAAGCACACGTTCAGAATTCATCTCATGAAAGCAGTCCCAAAACTTTAAAGTTTTGGGACTGCTTTCACGAGATGAATTCTGAGCGTGTGTAACTCTTACCCCTCTACCAGTCAATCTTTTACAAATTTGCAACAGACAGCATAAAACATTGAGGAAAATGAAGCAATTGATCATAATGATCATTTTCTCCAATTCTCAATACAATATCTCCAACCCATCACAGAACTTCGATTCATGAAGACATGGTTTTGACTCATTGTCTGCAAATTCGTTGATTTGGTAATGGGTTAAATGCTTAAAACAGTATTTCATCTATATGCTGTGGATTGGTTCGTTATCAGTAACAAACTTACCTCTTTCCAATATTATTATTGTTAAAGATTTGTAATACTGCACTTACTACAATATCATTGTCTTGAAGACAACACTTACTTCTACTCCTGATTAAATGCTCCGCCCACGATCTAAAAAGTAATTTCTTGCAGAGTATTAAAGAATCGTGACCCTCGTTTTTATCTCATATTTCTTTCGATCAATTAAAACACTTTGTTATATACCTAGCAGTGAAATCCTGGAATTTCCCAGTGTAATAAATTTTGATATCATCACTAGTGACTTTATCAACTTTCACTTTCACTTCCTGCCGTAATTTGGGAACTACTTTTTTTTTCGACTACATTTTTTTCGACTTTCAAACGCAAAATTACAAATAATGAGGTTAATAAGGTATATAATAAATATGATAATCAACTGGTTATTTTTGATATGAAAAATATCTCACTCGGACGCGTCGTAAGGCGTTAAAAAAACTCGTGCTGCACACTCGTTTTTTCAACGCCTAACAACGCATCCTCGTGAGATATTTTTCGTATCAAAAACAACCAGTTGATTATCCTCTATATCCCTGAACAAAATTTCGTGAAATTCTGAGTGCTTTCAAATAATAATGAAACTGTACAGCGATCGTTTTTAAACCATCAACTATGGCGGTTGTTATATACAGGTACGATACGCAAACTTTAAGTCATGTTTTCTTGAAACTGACGTCGGAGCCGTAAGACCCATTTCTCTTGTCAATGTCATATACGTCATAAAAATTATGTGGAATAAGTTGCTGGTTCAAATTCCTCTCTGTTAAGTTCATTCAAGAAATCTGAGAGTTTATTGCAATGTCTGTCCAAGATTATAACAATATTTCAAAAAGGATTATCATAAATCTGATAGGGAGACACAAAGCATAGAAGAAGGTAATGAAAAAGAGGAAAAGCAACATCTCAGCTATTTTATAGATTTACCCGCATAACTTTGGGTACTTAGCCAACTTAAGGTACTATACAAGTACTATACATGTATATTTTATTTTTTAAACACAATTGCAGTCAACCTCTATAATTATATTCTATAAACCAAGCCTGTAAAGCAGAGTGTACAGCTTACTGATTTATTCAGTTAACTAGGTTACATGTATTGGATGATCGGTTTTACAATTTTGATATCATTGTTACGATTTGAATAACATTGTCAAAGTACCAACGTATAGAGGAGCCCTTTATTTAGAAAAAAAAAATGACATAAATGTCAGTGGCTAAAGAAATGACAAAAGCAGATCGTTCTTGTTAACAACGGCGTTTACATTACCGAAGCAATTTCGGTGTTTTTGTACTTGGTATGGTATGTATATTTTGTATAGTATCAGACATTTTCTTGTGGGATATCAATAATTGTGAGAAACATGTTTCCTTCGTGAAAAATAATTATCTTTGTCATTTACATTCTGCGTTGATTCACACAAATCTCCATCTTTCCATCCTCATTTTCCATACACTGTCTTTGCATTTTCTTGTTTGTAATATGCCGCTATAGCTTTCAGTTTTATAACATGGTTTTAAGTCCTCGCAAGTCGTGGATGAAATAAAGCCTAAGTAATCATGATTTTGTACAACAGATAAGGTTTCTTTTCCTTTCTATTTTAACCCATTACCACTCAACCCCTACTTTTGACGCCCCTGAGAAAGAACCGCCTTTTGAAAACACTGTTGGAAAAGAAGAAAATGCTGGTAACCAGCATTTTCTCCTTTTCCAACAGTGTTTTCTACCCTTCCCAGAAAAAGATTCTATTTTTCAGTCACCTTTATTTTGTCGTCTGCAAATGCTTTCAATTTGGACTAGTCCAAAATTTTCTCGTGTGGTAATGAGTTAAGCTTCATTCCAAATTGTTTGGCGAGCACAAGGACTCATCATCCAGCCGGTTATTAAATAAAATGATTTTTTATGGTTACATTATAACTAGGATAACTTATACCCAGTAAAATACATTACGTCAATGCATTACGTGTATGCATTTACCCTTTCGGTGCCATAGGCGAAAACTATTACTTTTGTGGACGGCATAGATCAAGATCAGACTGCATAGAACGTGCAGTCTGATCTTTGATCTATAACGTCTGCTTGTTAAGGCAACCAAAATCTTTTTCAATGATTTAACTCATTACAAACGACAAAATTTTACGTTTGTCCGAATAGAAAGCATTTGCAGACGACAAAATAAAAGTGACTGAAAATTTGAAATTTGTTTTGTGAAGGGTAGAAAAGATTGTAGGAAAAGGAGAAAATGCTGGTTACCAGCATTTTCTCCTTTTCTCACAATTTTTTCAATAGGCTTCTTTCTCAGGGGCGTCAAAAGTAGGGATTGTGTGGTAATGGGTTAAATTTATAGCCATCGAAAGAGGTCGGGTTTATTTATGTGGCGCTGAATTAACCCAATTGCTGCTCGATAAAATTAATGGTTCCAAAATTTTACTGAAAGGTAAAAAAACAGAAATATTGCCATCTCAAAGTTCACTTCACCGGAGAAAAAAACCATATCGGACAGTGTAGATCTATGTTTTTGGATTCTGATCTGGGTCTACACTGTCCGGTTAAGGTAAGACCTGTGTAATGCACTTCCGGTGAAAATTCTAATTGGTTGATAAATAAGGATAAAAAAGGATTTATGCAGAAATAATATTTTTGCACATTTCTAACGGATCAGAAATTCCGTTTATATCTATCTTGAAATTATTTTTTGATACATGTACTTTTGTTAGTTTTCTGAAAAGGGAGGTATTTATTATCTCTTTTGATTTGAGAATACAGTGGTTTTAGATTTATAAATGATAATTCAAAGAAGGAAAAAATGGACAAAATAAAAAGGTGAAAGTGCTTAAATAATACTCATTTTAAATTATAGCTAATTTTGCAAGATGATATTTTAGTGGAAATAGCTACCCGTTTTCCATTACACAGGTCTTACCTTAAGCGCCCGAATTGCGCTATGCGTTTATTCTAAGGGTTCAGTCCCTTTTCGACGGAACATTGGTCATATTATTATGATTAAAACTGTTTGCAAAACCGGGAAAAATCCAAGAAAAGCAAAAAATATTGTTAGTGTCAAAAAAAGATTTAACTCATTACCAAACGACAAAATTTTAGGTTTGGCCGAATCGAAAGCATTTGCAGACGACAAAATAAAACGCACTGAAAATTTGAAATTTGTTTTGTGAAGGGTAGAAACATTGTGGGAAAGGGAGAAAATACTGGTACGAACATTTTCTCCTTTTCCCACAATGTTTTCTAAAGGCTTCTTTTTCAGGGGTGTCAAAAGTAGGGATTGTATGGTAATAGGTTAACCGGTATTCTGCTAAATACATGTAAGTTAAGTAAAACTTTTGAGCCCATAGTCACAACCCGAATAACCTTATTTCAAATATTGGTTTTAAAGAACAAAAAAAAAAAAACCTTTTTGTTCTTTTCAATCATTACTATCTTTTTTTTTGTGATAATCTTTTCTCTTCTTTATATTAATTGATATTATTGGCGTATCACGTGATTCAACTTGGGGAGAGGAACTATATAAGCAGCATGCTTTCGTTCAGATCCTTTTCACACTTATTTCTTGTATTGACTATATAAATGTAAATGTATATTGAATAAAATATGTCTAAATTATAAATATATTTTGGGGAAATATTTACTCTTCGGACAGTGTGGATCCAAGACCAGACTGCATTTTATAACCAAAAAAGGTCAGTAATTCACGCTTAGGAGTTTAAGGGTAAGGGTTGATTGTTAAAATGTTTGGAGTTACAAAACGCTATAGACATGTAAAGAAACCGTTCGCATTTTACTAGACTCTATTCTATGCCTTTGACACTTGAAAGTTGATGAATAACCTAAAACTTGCCGAAAAACTGTGCATAGAATGAAATGAAAAGGATGAAAAAAAGACAAAAAAGAGGAAAAAACACAAATAGGGACTGAAAAGGAACATATAAATTAACAATATGTTTTTCACTTCCTTAGAACAAACAAATATTAAACTTATGTATTACGTAAATATGATTTGCATGATGTTTTACCTGAATATGTCAATTTTGGTCTTTTTCAAAGCCAATGTACTTGGAAACGTTGAACTGACCATAAAACATCAAGCCATTTTATTAATGAATGGGAAATTCAATCCATGTCAGTTACGTTTGTGCGGTACTGACAAATTCAGCAACAATTTTCATATAGTACTGTTTGGATCCATGTCTGGAATAATTCTTCCCTGCTGTGCGCATGCTTCTCTATTGCACAGTTAATTGCACATTTGTTTCCCTTTGACTCGAATTGTTGTAGATGTCATGAAAGTAATATATGTGTTTATTATATACCCAGCAGTGAAATCCTGGAATTTCCCAGTGTAATAAATTTTGATATCATCACTAGTGACGTTATCAACTTTCACTTTCACTACCTGACGTAATTTGGGAACTACTTTTTTTTCGACTACATTTTTTTTCGACTTTCAAACGCAAAATTACAAATAATGATGTTAATAAGGTATATAATAAATATAATAATCAACTGGTTATTTTTGATATGAAAAATATCTCACTCGGACGCGTCGTAAGGCGTTAAAAAAAAACTCGTGCTGCGCACTCGTTTTTTCAACGCCTAACAACGCATCCTCGTGAGATATTTTTCATATCAAAAACAACCAGTTGATTATCCTCTATAAATCTCACAGATTACAATTTGACACAATGTACCAGAGTTCAGTATTGTAAATGTTTATTTTTTTGATAATATAGCTATTTCGCATGGACAGTCGGTACAAAATGCCTTGCAATAGCCTAAACGATTATGAATGTTTGTGCAAACTTCATTAGGTCCACACCAAATTTTTTGGTATTGAAATGAGAACTGTTTATGGTCATTTCTATAGGCACGTCGCTTGGTTTTTACACTCCATGTGAAGTTGTTAAAAGCAGATTACCTGTCTCTTGTGTGTGTGTGTGTGTTTTTTATCTCTCCTCCCTTTTGATTATCCATCTGTCTGTCTCTCTGTCTATCTGTCTGTCTGACTGTCAGTCTGTCTGTCTCATTGTCTGTCTATCTGTGTTGGTAAGTTTGTCGGTTTGTCCATCCGTCCGTCCACCCATTCGGACTTTTGTCCGCCTGCTCTCGGTCTGTCCGTCTGTAAGCCCAACCGTTGGTTAGTCTGTTGAATGCATGTTAATGTTTTTGAATGCGAATGTTAGCGTAAGTGTGTAATTTATGATTGTATAATTGTATCCTTGTATTTGTACTATTCACTTTACTTTTTGCAATTGTATGTATTGTTTGTAATCTTCAATTATGGAGGCAATATTTTATTTCTAGAATAAAACAGCTTTTTATCTAGCACATTAGTCTAGTTCTCCAAGCTTGAAATCAATAAATATACAAGTCTAAAATCTGGTAAAGATTTAAATAGATAAGATTTTCTTTTTCGGCTTTAAACAGGAAATACTGACTGGGTGAACATGGCTGAACAAGTTACCTTGCCCAAACGAATATACAATAGGGATGGACCCGAAAATACAGATGTTACTGAAATTCCCCTTCAAGAAGGGTCTAATGAATCGGGGTCTTTTTGTGATGTATGTAAAGAGCAATTTGTTTTAAAAAGTGCATCACATCTCTGCTTCCTTTGTGAGTTGTATTTGTGCGGAAAATGTTTTGTTGGGCATGATGACCACTTTCATCTAAAGGTGACTGACAACGAATCAGAAAGAAAGTCAAAGTATGTTAAACTTATACAAAAGATAAATAGTGATATGGACATGGTGAGTGAGTTTGAAGAGGAACATATTTCATTGGTTAACAAGATAAACGTAAAACAGACAATTGATGTAAACCATTGTGATATATCTGGACTTTGTGGTCTGAGGAACAAAAGATTGGCTATGTGCGATAGTGGAAATAATTGTTTAAAGATATTCGACCTCGGTCCGGAGATAATAAAGCGGTACATACGGCTCCATTCATCGCCGTGGGACATTACTGAGGTCAGTCCGAACCCTGATATTACCTCCGTTCAAGAGCGTACTGTGTCAGTAAGAGATAGCATAGTCGCAGTCACTATGCCTAAGCTGAGCAAAATTCTACTCATTGACTTAGGTGTACGACCAGCAAAGCAACTCAAAACAATTGAAACAGACAGAGATTATTTCAGTTTGGAATTTTGCGATGAAAAGTTCTATACTCTTGGTGACGCTAATCCTAAAGGAGGTAGATTTCTATGGTCGGTATTTGTACTGGATAAAGAAGGCCGTCAACTAAGACATTTCGAAACAGACGTTTGTAGTATTTACAGCTATTTCACTATAACTCCCGGAAAGATATATCTAACAGATCGACAAGATGATAAGATAATGTGTTTAACTAAGGAAGGCGCTGTTCTGTCTGAGATTACGATAAAAGGAGCATGGCCTGCAGGTATAACAACAGATTCAGAAGGTCACCTGTACATCTGTACCTCGGAACACCAGAAGGTATACAGGCTGTCTCACGATCTCAAAGAAACAAAAGTGCTTGTAGAAGACGTTGCAGGATCCATGACAAGCCCAGATGCTCTTTGTTACTTTAGGAACAAACTGTATATCACGCATTTGTATAAGAAAAACTTGGTAACCGTCATCGGTCTGTTTTAATCTGTTTATATATGCAGACACCGAACAGCGAATCCTATTATCGACATTACCGTTTCGGCGTTAAAACTGCCTGTTCTAAAACTGGGGCATTTGTATAAGAAAAACTGGGGTAACCTGAAGTGCAGGTGTGTTTTTAGCTCACCTGAGCACATAGTGCTCAGGGTGAGCTATTGTGATCGATCGTTGTCCGGCGTCCGTCCGTCCGTCCGTCCGTCCGTCCGTCTGTCCGTCCGTCCGTGAACAATTACTTAAAAATTCTTCTCCTCTGAAACCGCCCAACAGATTTCAGTGAAACTTCACAGAAATGATCCTTAGGTGATGCACTTTCAAAATACTTCAAAGATTTGAATTCCATGGAGAACTCTGGTTGCCATGGCAACCGAGAGAAAAAACTTTAAAAATCTTCTTGTCCCGAACCGTAAGGGCTAGAGCTCTCATATTTTGCATGTAGCATCATCTAGTGACCCTCTACCAAAATACTTCAAATTATGGCCATAGTGTTGAAAATAGCCCTATGTTGTGGGTTCTTGGATTTCACATGGAGATAAAGAAGGAAATCTTTAGAAATTTTCTTGTCGCAAACCATAAAGGCTAGAGCTCTCATATATGGCATGTAGTATCATCTAGTGGCCCTCTATTAAAATACTTCAAATAATGGCCCTAGTGTAGAAATTGGCCCTATGTTGTGGGTTCTCGGATTTCACATAGAGATAAAGAAGGAAATCTTTAAAAATCTTCTTGTCCCAAACCGTAAGGGCTAGAGCTTTCATATTTGGCATGTAGCATCATCTAGTGACCCTCTACCAAAATATTTCAAATTATGGCCCTAGTTTGAAAATGGCCCTATGTTGTGGGTTCTCGGATTTCACATAGAGATAAAGAAGGAAATCTTTAAAAATCTTCTTGTCCCAAACCATAAGGGCTAGAGCTCTCATATATGGCATGTAGTATCATCTAGTGGCCCTCTACCAAAATACTTCAAATAATGGCCCTAGTGTGGAAATTGGCCCTATGTTGTGGGTTCTCCGATTCCACATAGAGATAAAGAAGGAAATCTGTAAAAAACTTTATGTCCCAAACCTTAAGGGCCAGAGCTTTCATATTTGGCATGCAGCATCATCTAGTGACCCTCTACCAAAGTACTTCAAATTAAGGCCCTGGTGTGAAATTAAACCTATGTTGTTGGTCTTGGATTTCACATGAAGACAAGGAAGGAAATCTTTAAAAACCTTCTTGTGCAAATGGTAAAGGCCAGAGCTTTCATATTTGGCATGTAGCATCAGCTAGTAGCCCTCTACCAATTTTCGTCCAATTATGTTCCTGATGTAAAGAATTTGCCCTATGTTGTGGGTCTCGGATTTCACATAGCGATAAAGAAGGAAATCTTAGAAAATTTTCTTGTACCAAACCGTAATGGCCAGAGCTTTCATATTTGGCATATAGCATCATCTAGTGGCTTTCTATCAACATACCTCAAATTATGGCCCTATGTTGTAGGTTCCCGGATTTCACATAGCGATAAAGAAGGAAATCTTAGAAAATCTTCTTCTCCCAAACCATAAGGGCTAGAGCTTTCATATTTGGCATGTAGCATCATCTAGTGGCTTTCTATCAACATACCTCGAATTATGGCCCTATGTTGTAGGTTCCCGGATTTCACATCGCGATAAAGGAGGAAATCTTAGAAAATCTTCTTTTCCCAAACCATAAGGGCTAGAGCTTTCATATTTGGCATGTAGCATCATCTAGTAGCCCTCTACTAAAATACTTCAAATTATGGTCCTGGTGTGAAAGTTAGCCCTATGTTGTTGGTCTCAGATTTCACATAGAGATAAAGAGGGAAATGTTTGAAAGTGTTCTTGTGAGCACTCTTGAGACCACATTTCTTGCTAAGCTGAATTGAAAATTGGTTAGAATGTTTTTCTCAATAAAATCTCACATGAGTCTGCATTGAATGCTTGTTTGGAATATAACTTTGTTATCTCAAGTCGGAACGAATTCAAAATTGGTATGCATGTTTGTTGTGATATTACTGAGTACTCGGTTCAAGAACAATAACTCTACCTAGCATGGATTTTGAGAAATTCCACTTTGATCTTTATTTTAATAGTATTGTTTGCTTGTCCAGAGTGGAATTTTGAAGTCTCAAGTCAAATTGTCTGTTGCATTGCCATCCCTTTGCAACTGTTATACCTCCTATACAACTGGTGGTGGGATTGCATATCTTTCGACAATTTGCCGCTCTTTTTTCATCATCATTAGCCCTTGAACCTCAGTATTTGGTAATTATAGTCTTTGTTGTAGACCTTTGCTGCTTAGTACTCAGGTGAGCGATATAGGACCATCATGGTCCTCTTGTTGAGTTTTGCATTACCCTTAAACGTAAGCTTTTTTCTGGATTCAAAACATGTTTTCCCGCTTTGTTATTCTTTTTGCTTTTTATACGCCCGTCGAAGACGGGACGTATTATGGGATCACCCATGGCGTGCGGGCGGGCGGCGTCCAGTTTTTTGTCCGGAGCATAACTTAACTGTGTTTGTTGCAACAATACGGAGTGCAGTGCGAACCATAACTCTACCTTTTGTTGTCTTTGAGTTATATCCCTTTTATTCTCATTTTTACAGCATTTTCTGCTTGTCCAGAGCATAACTTGTCATCTCCGGTCGGATTGACTTGAAATTTGGCATTTGTATTTGTTGCAATAATACGGAGTGCAGAGCGAAAGAACCGTAACTCTACCTCGTGCTATCTTTTAATTATTCACTTTGATTGCTATTTTCACAGCATTTTCTGCTTGTCCGGGGCATAACTTTGTCATCTCCGGTCGGATTGACTTCAAATTTGGCATTTGTATTTGTTGCAATAATACGGAGTGCAGAGCGAAAGAACCATAACTCTACCTCGTGTTGTCTTTTAGTCTTTTTCCCTTTGATTGCCATTTTTACAGCATTTTCTGCTTGTCCGGAGTTTAACTTTGTCAACTCCGGTCCGATTGACTTGAAAGTTTGCATTTGTGTTTGTTGCAATTATATGGAGTGCAGTGCGAAAGAACCATGACTCTACCTCATGCTATCTGTGAGTTTTTTCCCTTTGATCATCATTTTTACAGCATTTTCTGCTTGTCCGGAGCATAACTTTGTCATCTCCGGTCCGACTGACTTGAAACTTAGCGTTTGTGTTTATTGCAATAATACAGTGTGCAGTGCGAAAGTACCATAACTCTATCTTGTGCTGTCTTTGAGTTATTTCCTTTTGATCGCCATTTGTACAGCATTTTCTGCTTGTCCGCAATAAAACTGTCATTTTTAGTCTGAACATCTTCAAATTTGGTATGCATGATTGTTGAATAATTACGTAGTGCAGTGCATAAGAATCATAATTCTTCCTAGCACGAATTTTGAGTTATTCCCCCTTAGATCTTCATTTTTATAGCATTTCTTGCTTGTCTGGAGCATAACTGTTATCTTATGTAGGAATGACTTAAATTTTATGGTATGCTTATTTGTTGCATTATTTGGAAGTGCAGTGCACAAGAATTGTAACTCTACCTTGTGCTGTCTTTGAGTTATTTCCCTTTGTCATTTTTACAGCATATAGCGCTTGTCTAGAATATAACTTTGTCATCTCAAGTCAGAACGTCAGAACGACTTCAAATTTGGTATGCATGTTTGTTGCAATATTACGGAGTACATCGCGCAAGAACAATAGCTCTACCTAGCGCAGATTTTGAATAATTCCACTTTAATCTTCATTTTTACAGTATTTCTTGCTTGTCCGGAAAGGAATTTTGTCATCTAAAGTCAAATTGACTTGAGACTTGGTAAACATGTTTGTTGCAGTTACGAAAAATGCAATGCACTAGAACCATAACCTTACCTAATGCCCTTTTGGAATTATTCCCTATTCATTATTATTTTTTTACAGCTTTTCATGCTTCTCTACAATATAACTTTACCTTTTTATGTTTGAATGACCTGAAACTTTATATGCATGTTTCCTTAACATTAGAGGAGACATTCATGCCTATTCAAACACTTACATGATTTCTGCTGCACTGCTATTTTCCTCTACCTGCCCTTTACGATTATTATTCCCCCTTGACAACGGGCGTATCTTGCGACAATTTGCCACTCTTGTTTTTGTTAATGTTCTTATTTCCATCACTCAAAACATAATTTTCCCTCCCTTGCTTGAAATTTGATTTTTTTTTTTTATATATTTGATATATATTTGATTTCGATTTCAACATTTTTGGAAAAAGAGAACATACTGAACTTTATAAGTACTTCCTCCTTTTCTCATGTTATCAAGATCCTTTGAAAAAGTCTGCAATTAAGGAAAGTGGTAGACAATTAACATTTATCATATTTTATGATAGCCATAACTGTGTCTATAAAATCGGAACTCTATTGTGGATATTATAGCATCTATTAACATCTTTAGCTGTACCAAGAGTGTAAAACCAGGAACATTTCGCAATGATTCAGCCTTAAATTCGAGCCATTCTTAAAGAAAATTAGGTTCAATGTATTTGAAAAAAAAATACCCAGGTCACAGCCTACGCAGTCCGTGCATGTTGATCTGGGACGAAGCTTTCAGCAATCGGTCATTTTTATGCATGTCAGAGGGTCTGTATAATTTATGTTTCAGCAACTTGTAAAAACAGGAAGGTTTTTATGGATTAAGACTTATATAATTACTGGCTTGATTTTATGCAGCATAGATATCCATTAAACCCCATTACTGTTAATGTCTCCTAAGTAATGATTTCCTTTCAGCTTATGCTTCTTCAGAACACAACGCAAACAACAAGAGCCGTTGTAGACGGATTATGCTCCCCGAACAGGTCTCTTTGTAGTAACGTGAAGGCTGTTTTGAAAATGGCTGGTCACGAGAGAGGAAGGTGGGGGTGAAACAGGTTACTTGTGTTTGGAACTGCATTCGCCAATATTCAAATATACATATGAAGAAGGGGCATAACTCTTGGAACAGTGGAGTAAAAGCTCCTGTCAATGTTAACAGTCTGTAATTCAAACGTTATTGTTATAGTAATGGCAAAATTGTCTGAAAAAAAAAGACAGATTGAACGTTTATTTACTTCGTGTTTGAGTTTGTCCTTAAAGGTGGCTTTTTAGATTTTTCACATCTCACCAAATTAAAAGAATATATACCACTGAAATTTATATGAAAAAAATACAAATCATATATGATTAAGGATAATGAAATTACAAAAAAAAAATGATGGTGTTCCCTTTAAAGATTATGTAGCCCCTTCAGGTATTTTTAGATTTTGCGCCAGAAATCAAAAGAGCATTGTGGGAATGTCAAGTCACTGGCACGTGACTAATGGCGCTTAAATGTCAAGTCATTGGCACGTGACTAATGGCGCTTAAATTCCATAACAAACATGTAATTGTTTTCCATAATGTCTTCTTAGAAAGCTATTTTAGAAGCTTCGTCTGTGTATTTCCGGTATGAGGGAGTTGCTCATTTAAAAAAATAGATCGTGATTCCCGTCGGTGTTGACCTGGGCCATAGTAAATCTCTAGTTTCTCTTGTTGTCTGATGGTTTTCGGCTACTGGGGTTTTATGAATGAAAAATAAAAGGCTTTGGGAGTATAAAGATGGTTTTGTAAAATTTTTGTTCCAAAATCTGAAGGACCACCTTTAAACCCTTTTTTTCTATAATACAGCTTAGTATAAATAAGAAGGAATGAAATCATGGTCTGGAGCTTTTTATCACTGAGCAACATTTATATTGAACAGTCTTGAAGAAACTGGGAATCTATTAATTTCAGAGTCAAAAAAAAACAAAACCCTAAGTTATAAAACATTATGCACCCTTTTCCCGTAACAAGGTTTTGCATAGATAAAAAACAAGGGCACATAATGGAACTTTAAATAAACACCCCCTTTTCCCAAGACATAGCCTCAAATCGGAAAACCGGGAAAAGTACATCGGCGCACTATCCTAAGGGGTTCATAAATGAAGTTTCATCCAATTTGGTCTAGGGGTTTTGAGAAATGGCTTTGGACATACAGAGGGACAGACAGACAGACGAAGCGGCGACTCTATGCTCCTCCTTCGGGAGACAAGGTGATAACACGGACAAAACTATCAACGTTGATATTTCAAATCTCAATGATAACAAAAGAATGTTTTAAAAAATTAATAGCTGACATTACATAATGGCTCCACAATATTGGATACCGTTTGCACAAGGGATTTGAATAAATGCCCTGCGTTGGTTGATAAAATACTTCTTTCAGCTGATGCCCGTTGTAAAACAAGAAACGTGCAATAAAGACAAAACGAAAAAACGTCAAAAAACTATATCAACTTAAAAATTTTGAAATGTCGGTGATGATACAATAGAATTTACTGAAAAATGAGACTTAACCTCACATAATGGCTGCACAATATCAGATACTTATACTGACACAGATCTGAATAACTCCCTGAGTAAGGTAAGGAATCCCCGGGTTGGAACCTCATCGAGGCGTTGGATTTCACCTGGGGGTTTCACCTGTGTGGCTTTGAGATAATAATAATAATATTCTTTATTTCCTCCATATAGAAGATTTACAAAAAGAAAATGCATACAAACACATACAAACAAACAAAAAGCATAATCATATCAATGATACGCTGTCAGAGAGAGAGAGAGAGTGAGGAGAGAAGGAGAGAGAGAAGAGGAAAAGGGGGGCCAATGGTAATTTTCACGTGGTGCTAGACATAGAGGACTTAACCGAAACGAAAAATTAAGTCAATATTAAGCACCAAGTAAAGAAGACAATTGTTATGCTCGAGAAAAGCAAATCACATAATGTGATGTGCCTGTCTGTCAAATATACATATGAAGAAGGGGCATAACTCTTGGAACAGTGGAGTAAAAGCTCCTGTCAATGTTAACAGTCTGTAATTCAAACGTTACTGTTATAGTAATGGCAAAATTGTCTGAAAAAAAAAGACGGATTGAACGTTTATTTACTTCGTGTTTGAGTTTGTCCTTAAAGGTGGCTTTTTAGATTTTTCACATCTCACCAAATTAAAAGAATATATACCACTGAAATTTATATGAAAAAAATACAAATCATATATGATTAAGGATAATGAAATTACCAAAAAAAATGATGGTGTTCCCTTTAAAGATTATGTAGCCCCTTCAGGTATTTTTAGATTTTGCGCCAGAAATCAAAAGAGCATTGTGGGAATGTCAAGTCACTGGCACGTGAATAATGGCGCTTAAATGCCATAACAAACATGTAATTGTTTTCCATAATGTCTTCTTCGAAAGCTATTTTAGAAGCTTCGTCTGTGTATTTCCGGTATGAGGGAGTTGCTCATTTAAAAAAATAGATCGTGATTCCCGTCGGTGTTGACCTGGGCCATAGTAAATCTCTAGTTTCTCTTGTTGTCTGATGGTTTTCGGCTACTGGGGTTTTATGAATGAAAAATAAAAGGCTCTGGGAGTATAAAGATGGTTTTGTAAAGTTTTTGTTCCAAAATCTGAAGGGCCACCTTTAAACCCTTTTTTTCTATAATACAGCTTAGTATAAATAAGAAAGAATGAAATCATGGTCTGGAGCTTTTTATCAGCAACATTTATATTGAACAGTCTTGAAGAACCTGGGAATTTATTAATTTCAGAGTCCAAAAAAAAAACAAAACCCTAAGTTATAAAACATTATGCACCCTTTTCCCGTAACAAGGTTTTGCATAGATAAAAAACAAGGGCACATGATAGAACTTTAAACAAACACCCCCTTTTCCCAAGACATAGCCTCAAATCGGAAAACCGGGAAAAGTACATCGGCGCACTATCCTAAGGGGTTCATAAATGAAGTTTCATCCAATTTGGTCTAGGGGTTTTGAGAAATGGCTTTGGACATACAGAGGGACAGACAGACAGACGAAGCGGCGACTCTATGCTCCTCCTTCGGGAGACAAAGTGATAACACGGACAAAACTATCAACGTTGATATTTCAAATCTAAATGATAACAAAAGAATGTTTTAAAAAATTAATAGCTGACATTACATAATGGCTCCACAATATTGGATACCGTTTGCACAAGGGATTTGAATAAATGCCCTGCGTTGGTTGATAAAATACTTCTTTCAGCTGATGCCCGTTGTAAAACAAGAAACGTGCAATAAAGACAAAATGAAAAAAACGTCAAAAAACTATATCAACTTAAAAATTTTGAAATCTCGGTGATGATACAATAGAATTTCCTGAAAAATGAGACTTAACCTCACATAATGGCTGCACAATATCAGATACTTATACTTACACAGATCTGGGCCCGTATTCACCTACCATTCTTGAGAATATTCTTAGTCTTATTCTCCAAAGATTTTCTACATTTGTAAGTAACACAACTTCTGATTGGCTAAACCGAACGGTTTAGCCAATCAGAAGTTATGTTACTTACAAATGTAGAAAACTCTGGAGAACAAGACAAAGAACGTTCTTATGAATGGTTGGTGAATACGGGCCCTGAATAACTCCCTGAGTAAGGTAAGGAATCTCCGGGTTGGAACCTCATCGAGGGATTGGAATTCACCTGGGGGTTTCACCTGTGTGGCTTTGAGATACATTTCTAAGTTATAGTTCTTCACACGTGTTTTTAACATAAAATTTGTATGGACAAAAGCAAAGCTTTCCATCTGAATCATCAACAGCCTATTATCATGCTATCAATTAGTAAACAATAATTTGATTTATCACTACGGTTTATGTATAACAAAATTTAAGTTCATACAAGTTCTATCAGTTTACATTATTAGTTGTACGGTCAGGTGGCAGGGGACTTGGAAACTTGTTCACGGCTGTGGTTAATCATGTCGCCCCGAGCCGAAGGCGAGGTGGCGACATGATTCACCACAGCCGTGAACAAGTTTCCAAGTCCCCTGCCACCTGACCGTACAACTAATTTGTTATACTGCAAAGTTTTACCCTTTCAAAGCGCGCTAAGCGAAATTTTCCTGTTTTATAATTTCACGAATCGAGTATGCTAACAAAATAGAAATTCCCTTCTGTGTGCCTCAATTCAATGAAAACTGACGTCACTGGAAGCTGACGTCACTAAAACGTGCAGTTTGGTGAATAAATGTGCAGTCTGATGATCGATCGGCGCCGCCATTTTGGATGATATATTGCACGTGTAGTGATGTTTACGGGGCACTCAAAAGGGAAACTGGTTTTTGCCAGGGAACATGATATTATGTTCCCGGCATGTTAACCAATCAGATCACGAGAAATTTCTTTGCAGTATAATATACAATCTTACTTATCATACAGCCCAAAATAAATATCAAAGACTTATTTTCACTCCTCACCAACCGACAAAATTTTAGACTTGTTTAAAATGAGACCATTTTCAGAATTTAATCTTTTTCAAATGATGTTATTTGCCTTTTGAAGGGTAGAAAAAGCTGTCAAAGAAGGGAAAGGAGAAATGATGGTTACCTGTATTTGTCCTTTTTCTGCAATGTTTTCAAAAGTTTTCTTTCCATCAGTGGTAAAAAACTCAGTGTTGTGTGGTAAGGAGTTAATTAGATACAAAAAGTCCTGAGGCAATACTGCTATTCCATTGTTAGCTTTTTTAAATGTAGGACAGTGTAAATTCAGAATCAGACTTTCAAATGGACAGACTATTAGATGGCCAAAGGGAACACACTAACCATTCCCAAAGGGTTCAGCCATCTTGAATTCTGCCCATGATGAAGTACTTCAACAAAATACAACAGATAGATTAATATCTAGAACGACAGTCGTCGACCAAGGCCTGTATTCACCAACCATTCTTAAGAACGTTCTTGGTCTTATTCTCCAGACTTTTCTACATTTGTAAGTAACACAACTTCTGATTGGCTAAACCGAATGATTTAGCCAATCAGAAGTTGTGTAACTTACAAATTTAGAAAACCTTGGAGAATCAGACTAAGAATATTTTCAAGAATGGCTGGTGAATACGGGCCCAGGAAAAAAAAGTGTCTGCAGAGTGTATACACGGTTGAATACATTATCAAGGTGTTGTCTAATATACGAATTTCATCTACAATGACAAAAAATTCGTCGAGATTTTTAACACTATGGAGCAAAATTCTTGATCGTTAGCATACAGTATATAACTTATCAGTCTTCGCCAAGATTTCAGAACGCTGTCAGATTGTGTCAACCATATTTCTCAATAGAGGGATCAAAAAGTAGAGCAGTAACGTTAGATAAACATAAAACTTGATCAAAATATATATAGGAACTGACATGAGTTGGTTGTTGAGATAAAAAAATTATCTAACGAGTCTACAAAAACGTTATTAAGCGAACCTCTGGCGAGCTTAATAACATTTTTTGTGGACGAGTTTAATAAATTTTTACCTCAAAAACCAACGAGTGTCAGATTCTTTTTATCACATTACTGTATAACAAGAATTATAGGCCAAAATGTGTTAGACCATAGGCATACATGTATCATGTGTAGTGAAATTTACATGCATGAAGCCTGTGCGCTTACTTTGACAGGTACATTACGAACGAAAAAAGTTCCGAAGAAACTTGCATAATATTGATTTTTGTTTGAGTTTAAATTAACAACTTTATCACGATAAGAACTTTGACAGCTAATTTCCTTCAGAAACCTAGGTTAGCAATGTTTTAGAAATGAAGCGTATAATTTCAGAGTGTTGACCAAGTACAGCACTATTTTCTTATTTCACACGTGTGTAAGACAAGAAAGTTCGTAATGGCTGTATTACATTGAAAACAAGGAGAGTTATGTGATAAAAATCAGTCCTTTTTATAAATGTAAATGTGCTACTTTAAAAACTGTATTTTTTCTTAAAGATTGAGGTCCATTCCGTGTAGCTGTATGTCTTTCCAGATCCTCTTTTCCCCTACATGAGTATGTCTGGGCTTTCTCCTATTCTACTTTCAAATGAATGAAGTGTTTGTATCTTCAAGTCAATTCAGATCCTTTCCGGTGTAATGCAGAGAAATGACCCTCCCCTACAAAATGACTAATGGGCCATTTCATTACGTAGAGAAATGATCCATGGGTCATTTCACCACGTAGAGAAATGAGCCGGGTAATTATTCTACGTAGAGAAATAACCTAGGATAATTTCTCTACGTAGAATAATGACCCGGGCCATTCCTCTACGTAGTGAAATGACCCATGGGTCATTTTGTAGGGAGGGTCATTTCTCTGCATTACACCGCCCAATTAAGGTCTGTTCCGGTCCATTCCGGTAAATTCATGCACCTGGAATCCATCAACACCTTAACAATTGCCCTACTTGTACATGAATTACGACCAAAGGTTAAAAACGGTTCTTTCTATGACACACCATACATGAATACACATTTAACAGTGCTAATCAATCAGAAAAGTAAATTTCGCCACGCCCCAAGTGTGTTGGCTGCGGCATGCTCTGCATAAGTATTTGGCGATAGACAGGAGAATTTTTCACTGTTTAAAGCTTTCTCCTTTAAAATTCATAATGCAAACAAACACCGTTGACCACGTTTGCTTTGAAAAGATTTTATTCATCATCATCATTAACCTTGTTTTCCCTCGCCATGCGGCATAAATCCGTGTGGCGAGATGCTATTGAGGCACTTTCTCTGTGTATGTAACCAACGATCCCCCCCTTTCTATATTGCTGGTAGCCAACATTTTCTCCTTTTCCCACAATGTTTTCTACCCTTCCCAAATCAAGCTTCGATATTTCAGTCAAATTTTGTTGTCTGCAAATGCTTTCAATTTGGACCAGTCTATAAATTCGTCGTTTGGTAAAGAGTTGGTCACTTTTTATCAGTACCCCCCAAAAAAAGGTCAAAGTCAACATCAACACATTCAACTACGTCGAAAAAAAAAACTTATCCGACTGTGCAACCCCTATTAAAACCCTTATGCTTGCCTTGCGGCGGTTTTTTGGTTGTTGTAATTGTTGTTGATGATAATGTTGTTGTTATTGTTTAACATCAAACTAGCAAATTGACAAAGTGCATTAAAAACAAAAGCTTTCATCGTTGACATTTGATATCTAAAAAATAACAAGAGATTGGACTAAAACATTGATGACTCACGTTATGTGATGCCTCCACAACAAAAGGTACCCTTTATTCACGGGCTGTTCACGTTCCACGACATGAATATAGTTTTGGACTGGTCTATATTGAAAACATTTCCAGACGACAAAGTAGATGTGGCACAAAAAATGGGATTTGTGAATGGTTAGAAAACCTTGTAGAAAAAGAAGAAAATGCTGGTTACCCGACATTTTCTTCTGTTTCAATAACGTTTTCAAAAGCTTTTTACGTCGGGGCCGTTAACACTCTGGATTGAATGGCTATTCCAAAGAGTCCCAAGTTTTAACTCTTTCCCAAACAATCCCTGGTTTTTACGGGTCTGGAATAGTAGCCTTTTGAAAACATTGTGGGAAAAGGAGAAAATGCTGGTAACCAGCATTTTCTCCTTTTTCCCACAATGTTTTCTACCCTATCATGGACAGAAATCATCTTTTGAGCAAGAGTTGAATTGTCGTCTGCAAATGCTTTAATTTAGTATAATCCAAAAGTTTGTCGTTTGGGAAAGGGTTAAAGACTCTTTCGGGTGTTTTATGTGATGTCAGCATTTTTGCATAATAAGCGATTCAAAGTTGTGACATGAATTCTAAAAAAATCTTACTTTTAATATCTTTACCAGATGACCAAACTAAGTCCTCTGCAAACAGAATTAGCAGCCGGTAGATTAAAAATGGCTCGAATAATGATAATTTGCCTCAAATAGGCAGAAAAAAGAGGATAATCAACTGGTTATTTTTAATATGAAAAATATCTCACGAGGATGCGTTGTTAGGCATTGAAAAAACGAGTGCGCAGCACCAGTTTTTTTAACGTCTTACGACGCATCCGAGTGAGACATTTTTCATATCAAAAATAACTAGTTGATTATTCTACTTATTATATGCCTTATTAACATTATTATTTTCAATTTTTCGTTTGAAAAAAAAACAAAAACTATCTATAAGTACTTAATGAAAAAAAAGTAGTTCCTAAATTACGGCAGGAAGTGAAAGTGAAAGACGATATCGTCACTAGTGATGATATCAAAATTTATTACACTGGGAAATTCCAGGATTTCACTGCTAGGTATATAATAAAAAGAGTCATTGTCTGAAAAGTGAAGCAAGTGCTGGTTACCAGCATTCCTCCCCTTTTCCATACTGTTTTCAGTTGCACTCATCCTCGTAGTCATCAAAGCACGGGTTTACCAGGAAGAGGGTCAACACAAAATAAAGGGAAAACACCTTTTCCCACGCCACAGCTTATTCATATGATGTTCTACATGTTCATATAATATTCATTACATAATAATGTTAAAGCATATATTGACATTCCCCAAATAAACCTATAGTCCTGTTAGTCAGAACTGATTTAACAGCAGTGAGACAGACATGGTTTTTTCTTGTGAATTTATTACCTTGCGAAAACGTTTTTATTTTCTGTGTCTAGCGGCAGACCTTTTTCTGAAAACAGTGTGACCAAAAGAAAAATTGCTCGTAACGAGACATTTCTCCTTTCTACTACATCAAGAAGTAAAACTAAATTTTGAATCGAGGGTCTATAGGTCATAGATTTCCCAAAGTCTTCTGCTGTGAATTTGTTCCAAGAGATAATGTGTAAACGGATTACCAAACAATAAATTTTTAGACTTTTTAGAATTGAAAGCAATCACAAACGACATATCAAATCATATTAAAACATAAAATTTGTTTTTCAAAAGATAGAACGGGAAGAAAACTTTGCGGGAAAAGAAGAAAATGATGGTTACCAGCATTTTCTTCTTTTTCCACAATGTTTTTGAAAGCCTGCTTTTCTTCTTAGGGTCGCTAAAAGACCGATTGTTAGATATAGAGTTAAAACTTATACAATTCTGCAAGCACACATAGAATTTATGAAACAGGCAAATGGAGCCTAAAACATTCACACACCCGAACAGAACCGGTTTTTACCCGGAAGATGGCCGTGTGACGAGCGATGATTCTAGCCATGTGAGAACAGAACTGGAAAAGAAGCTTCGTGATTATGTGAATGCTGAAATTAAGAAAGCCCTGCTGGAACACCAGAAAGATGAAACGGGGCCATCGGAAGAACAAGACAAGGATCGTACTGTTCTGGATAAACTAAAGCGTTTTATGGCCATGAGTTCATTTCATGGCGTATCTCATATATCATCCTCGAACCAACTCTGGATGCGAGTGTTTTGGCTGGCACTTCTATTGGGTAAGTATTTCATATTTATCTTATGAAACTATGATCATTCCTATATGGCCTGCAACACGCAAAAAGGGGCATTCGGACATTTTCGTATGGTGTTAAGAATATTCTTTGTCTTATTCTTCAAGATTTTCTGACTGTTAAAGTAACAGAGCTTCTGATTGGCTAAACCAAATGGTTTAGCCAATCAGATGTTCTGTTACTTTCACAATAACAAAATTCTGAAGAATAGGACTATGAATGTCCTTAAGAATGGCTGGTGAATTCGGACCTTGCAGGTCTTCACACAATTCATGGCATGATTATATGGATCCATATCTAAATTATAAAGAACACTGGTCCTTGGACATGCAAAAAATAAATTGACCATTAGCAAGGGGTTTCGACCCAGATACGTTTTTGCAGATTCATTCAATCCCTTTTCAAAAAGACTGAGTCATAAAAATGTGTATTAGCAATCTTGTCTACAATAACAATTGTTCAAATGCCCGCCTTGCGAAAACCGTATGGGGCGGACGCAGAGTGTACTAAAGTATAATATGATTCATTATGCCTCACTATACAAGTGTCGTTCATTTAATTGTGTCACTAATAGGCCTCCATACAACATGACCATACGTATCATACAGAAATAACAATATTTTCACAAAAAAAAAAATTCACAAACAAGTCTAATTACTTCAGCGTCACAAATATTCAGTGAATTATGTCAGAGACATAACACTTCTGCGGTATCAAAGCGGTCGGTTTTCGGATGGTATAAAAAATTCAAAGATGGTAGAACTTACTTAAAAGGTGCCCCCCGTTCTGGTCAACCAAAAACTGCAGCTTCCGAAGAAAATGTTGCTGCGGCAGATTTGATTAAGCAGGATGCCAGGCTAGCAAAGAGAGTTGGCATATCATCGGAGTCAGTTCATAAGATTTTGACCAAGGAGTTAAAACTAAGCAAAACTTGCGCTCTATGTGTCCCCAACCTCTTGACAGATGAACAAAAGGCTAGTCGTGCAAAAATTTTTCTTAAAAATCAAGGTTATTGTGACAAACGCAGAACATCAGAACTGTTGACAGGTGATGCAATCTGGAATTTTGAGCCCCAGAGACGCGTAAATGATAAGCAGTAGCTGCGCAAAGACCGAGCTAGGCTGATCATAGCAAAAGAATCAAAAGCGCGAGAACAAGCTTTACATGCCGTATCATTTAATTCAAACCCCTGTATCGAAGACCGAACGGTTACAGCAAGTATTACAAGAACAATTCTTCAGAAGTGAAGAAACACTATGAAAAGCGGAGACCTAAAATCGGATTTAGGGGCCTGTGACTTATTCATGACAATGCAGCTGCTCACGAGTCAGCAATTGTTTAGAATTTTCTGGGAACGGAAAAGGTACAGCTTCCCCATCCACCCTATCAAGTGTATTTCTATAAAGAGAGAATATTCTGCAGGGTTGAAATGAATGAAATACATGCATTTGATATAATGCGCCTCACAGACACCAGTGACACAATTAAATGGTAGACTCTCGTATTTTAATTTCGTTTCTGTTTTTATTTATTTCAGCCGGATTTGGACTCTCCGGGTGGCAAATCATCCTTTTATTTCAGGAATACTTTAAATACCCGGTTTTGACTGAGGTCAAAGTTCACAGCGGAAACATGGAGTACCCCGATGTTACTATTTGCAATAAGAACCCGTATGTACTGAGCAAGGTAGCACAGCACCAAAACTTTTCCACCCATGCCCGCTTTACCACGGACTTTAACAGTACATTAGATATTCCAGCGGTGGCATATCAGCTCATCGAAGAGATTGACTTACTCTCGGAAAGTGAACGTATTGCTCTCAGCCACGATGCGGCAGAATTTATTCAAGTCAGACAACATGGTTAGTTGTTAACACTGAATCGTATCATGCCATTATCCAAAACCAGTGCGTGTATTCACCAAACATTCTAGATAGCGACCTCACTCTTATTCTATATAGATTTATTAAGAAACTTAATTTCTGATTGGCTAAACCATTTGGTTTAGCTAATCAGAAATTTCGTCCCAAAGGACCTTTTAAATAGTTAAGAATGGTTGATCAGCAGGTCTAGCCAGAGAAGCTCAAGTGTTAGGCACTTTTTCCTGAAGATCAAACGGTTGTGAGATTAAAACATTATATCGTTTTTACCAACCACTAGAAAACTTGTTCTCATTTTAAAAAAGCAAGACCATTATCTGATTGGATGTGACATTCTGTCTCAGCAAAATCAGATGGCTAGTTAATCCTAAACCTGCCAACTAAGTTAGATGACCCCATTAGTATAAACCTGAATGTTGCTTTTTCAAAGTTAGATTATGGGGAAAATATCTTATTTGACAGTGTAGATCCAAGATCAGACTACACGTTCTTTACGGGCTTGTCTTGGTGTATATTGTCCTCGAAATGTCCTTATGCCGTGCTCAGTAGCCGAATGATTAAAGCATATATAGTGTGTGAACTGCAGTTAAGTTTTATGAATGTAATTGCGTCAGGATCTAATTCTCATCCATCTCACTGGAACCGAGTTTTTTTCACTTTATACTGTCCGTCAAATTTGTAATTCCAGTAATTGCTTATCCTGCAGGGTGTAATCAGTTATATCTCCTGAACTACATCATTTTCATTCATTGGCTTATATAAAAAACACCGTTTTACGCTTAAACGTAAGGATCACATAGCTTTATTATCCAATCAGATATTGCTTTTAACACGCGAAAAGGCGTATTCGGACATCAATATCCGGACTGTGTATCGTCTCGGACCAACCTGCGCAGTCCGCGCAGGCTAATCCGACGCGGCACTTTACGATTACATTACATTTTGTGTTAGGCACTACACTTAGGCAATTCAAAAAAATATGTTATTTTTAAAAAGGAAAGTTTCGTTTCGGATCAGCCTGTGCGGAAAACGTAGGCTGATCCGAGACAAAACTTTACGCAAATGTCCAAATGCCCCTTTTCGCGTGTTGCAGGCCAATTATTATTTACCCTAGTTTTATCCGAAGATAGTCCACATAATAACACACTTACACAAGTATAATGCTTAAATACAGGGTGTCCGTAAAGTAAGGTAACACTTTTGTATATTTATAATATAGCTTTAAAAATTAGATAAAAAGGTAGAAATAAACGTTTATGTACATGTATATAAAATACCCAAGTTTTTATGTGGTAATTTCATTTAATTTTCTTCACAATGCGCACTTTTATACAGATTTCAAATCAGAAGTACCTTTTTGTGATTGGCGTCATTCCCTCAAAAGGGAAATGTCCGCCAAAATAACTCGTGCCTTACGGCACTCGTTAATTTCACATACCTTTCCTTTTTTCGGCAAATAGTTTTCAAATATTAACCACATGCTGATGAAATAAACTCTAAGTAATTCTCTATTGCAGATGGCAAAACCAACGACAACACAAACCCTCCTAAACTTGTATATGAACGTTGGCACGGAAACTGTTTTACGGTTACCCCACTTTCCATTCAAGATGATGTTTATACTGTATTTATATACGTAAATGTTAATTTTGAAGAATACCTTAATCCTTATCGAGAGCCCGGGTCAGCGATTTTCGTGTCAGAGCCCGGAACATTCCCGTTTTTACCACACAGTCACGGGCTTCAAGTTAAAACAGGGGAAAGTTTGGACATCCATGTGAATCTAGAGATTATGAATAGATTGAACGGGAGTTACGGTAATTGTCAGGACGGTGAAGCAGAATTTGAGGAGGAAACAGGGCTGGTATATACGAAGGAGGTCTGTAAGGAAAGATGTAGGATTAGGAAATATGTTGATGACTGTGAATGCTTATTCAGAGACCAGGAGGTTTTTTCAGAACGCTACAAAATTTACCAATCATACCCGAGGCATTGCACCGAAGGCGTAGACAAGCGTTGCGACTACCCAAGACAGTTGCCTGATTGTAGTTGTAAGCCGAAATGTCATACGAAAAATTACAGAATAACAACCAAGAAGACAAAAATGTCAAACACAATTTTGAATACCATGTGCGAACGTTGGCACGCATGCGTGCGAAATGAATCAGGGACAATCATTTGGCGAAGTGAAGCGGACTATGCAAAGTATAACCTTGCGTCTATTCAGATGGTATTTCAAGATTTGCAGTATAAGGAGTTTTCAGAAATTCCGGTATACTCCTTTTGGCGTTTTCTGTCTGACCTCGGGGGCTCGATGGGTCTCTACCTTGGTGCCTCAATTCTGACCCTTTTAGAAATTTTACAGTGTATCATAGGGATCACTGTCTTTTGCCTTTGTCGAAAAAGGGCTATCGATTGACCTTTAAAGGTGGCCCTTCAGATTTTGGACAAAAACTTTATAAAAATACAAAAAATACAAAAAAAAAATAATAATAATAATTTTTATACCCTGAAAGCCTTACAATTTTCATTCATAAAACCCCAGTAGTCGAAAACCACCCGACAACAAGAAAAATTACAGATTCACTATAGCCCAGCTCGACTCCGAAAGGAAACACCGTCTATTATTACATGAGCAACTTGCTCATTTACATGCTGGAAATACACAGAGGAAACTTCAAACATAGCGTCCGAAGAAAACATTATGGAAAAAAAAATACATGTTTGTTATGTTATGGAATTAAGCGTCATTAGTCACGTGCCAGTCACTCAACATTCCCACAATGATTTTTTTTTAATTTTGGGCGCGAAATCTAAGAATAACTTAAGAGGTTACGTAGCCTTTTAAAGGAATACCACCCTTAAATATATATGTATTTTTTGTAATATCATGATTCTTAATTATTGATGATTTGTATTGTTTTTTCATATAAATTTCAGTGATATATACATTTTTTTAATTTGGTGTGATGTGAAATACCTAAATACCCACCTAAAACCTGGGGCCGATAATAAAAATACAAGCGCTTTATTATTATTATTATTATTATTATTTTCTTTTAAATCTCTTAATTATACAGTGTGGGTTCAAGACCAGGCTGGATGTTCTATGTTGTCTGATCTTGATCTAAAATATCCGCAAAGGTCGGTTTTTGAATCGTGCTTTGCGGCTTAATAGTTAACAAACCGTCTACTAGGGTAGGGAAAACAGCGGTGCCGGGGCTGACCTCACACCAAAGGCTTTGGATTAAAAAAAAACTAGGTTGAAAATGGGTTTTATCTTGATCTTCACTGTCCCCAAAAGGTCATTGAGTCGCGCCTAGCAGTCTAGGGGTTAAACCTCTTGCAGGGTTGGGGAGACGGTGGTGTGGGGCTAAAGTGTCGGCCTCTCTCACCGACGGTTCTTTGATCGAATCCCCTGAAGAATAGGGTAAACTTTTGAACTAGTGTAAGTTTTCGAGGAGGTAGTTATCGAGAGTGATTGAAAGAAGTTGTAAGAGTGTTCCTTTTCATAATAGATGTGAATAAATATGTAATCTGTCGCGCAAAAAGGGACCTTTTGGTAACTGCGAAAAGTGTCAACCCTGGTCAGACTGCGCGAACAGCGCAGGCTGACCAGGGTTGACACTTTTCGCTGTAATGACATTTTCTGTATAAAAAGTAGCCATTCTACGTTGATATACAATTATTTTTCTATTTATATACTTATACTGACCTGCACTATTGTTGATCTGTTTTCATCTAATTGATGTACGAAATTCCCGGATTGTCCCTATTAGCGTGACGGGCCACATATGTTTAAAACTTAAACCCTTACCCAAATGAAATAAATGTTAACGTATGTTTTCTAACTTCAGAGCATTTGCAGACGATAAAGTGAATTTGGCTAAAACGATGAGAACAGTCTTTGAAATGGTAGAATACCAATTCGTTCGTTGTGAGAATAAGAAAACTTTTGTTTTCTTCTGTCTACTTTATATTTTCTAAAGCTTTTCCTGGCGTTTTCCTAGAAATCTAGGAATGCGTGGCAGTGAGTAAATATTAGCTGCTTTAAAAATACTACGAGGGCTAAAATATAGAATTTGTTTTTATTTCATGCTTTCCAGTAGGATATCGAGAAATAGCAGTGAAAATATTTTTCGATCTTACAGTGAAAATACCGATTTTCACGTTCTTGTTGCCAAGTTAAATGGCGCGTGCCTCACAACCAGATGGGAAATATGACGTCATATACCTTACATTTCTCGCGCTTGATGTAATATTGTAATGCGTTGCTATGCGGGAAGGGTGCGCCACGGGGAATAACGGAAAAGAACTGTACTGGATTTTGATAAAGCTCCACCCAGAAAGGGTTACAAGCATGAAATAAATAGAATATTTGGGTTTGTTTTTTCTTTGGAGAAAGATCGAAATTTATTTCATCTCGTGAACACCATCGGTAATATTTTCACTCGTGGCTGCGCCACTCGTGAAAATATTACCGATGGAATTCACTCGATGAAATAAATTTCGATCTTTCACCGAAAAAAACAAACATCCTCTATATATTTTATTTATTTCTAAACAGAGACTGCGATGAACCATTGGTCATTCCCTTGAATGTCCAAATTGTCAGTAGCTTGACCTTTACGGCTTTATCGTCGTTGCATTTTATCTTTGCACTAACTTTGAACAATATCAGACGTCAGTCCGTCCGTTTGTCTGTTTCTTGTCCAAGCGATACTCTGCATTTGTTGTCAGATTTTCGTTAAACTTGCAGAGTTTGTTTATCTCATCGATAGTTTCAACCCTATCGATTTAAAAAAAAAAAAATCCATTCAAACGTATGTGAAAATTAGTCATGTGAAGTTAAAACTTTCCATTTATTGTTTACGCGATTAAGTCTGCATTTGTTTATATCAGGTTTTCGTGAATCTACTAAATCTGCTAATGTTCAGTATCTCAATGACGTCATGAATTTACGTCATTATTACGCCATGAACGAGCAGATTTCTTGCGCTATGTATTATCGATGAAATGGAATTTATATAAATACGAAATGTCGGATTTAAAAAAAAAATAAATAAACAGAATAAAATGTTTACAAGTGCATATTTCAAGGGCTCGACGCAAAACTATTCGATGTTTCGTTATATTTTACAGGAAAGTGAAAATGAAAATGATAATTTTTTTCTTGTAGATCTAGATTTAGCTCTAGATCTATAGGCTTTTTTTTTTTAAAACCATTTTATCCATTATCGTATTTAAAAGTACTTGTAAAAGCAACAAATAAAAGGTTAATAAAAAGCATTTCTGATTTCATAACACATTTTCAACTTAAAAAAGTTCGCACTAGAAATCACAATAGTCTGAAGATATTCGTCATGCAAAACTAGATCTATACAATCTCAAGCTGTAGCAGTTTTACAATACAGAAATATTTATTCCAAATCCATGGTATTTGTTTTGCAAAAGTTCTCCCGAAATGATATTCTTTATAGTGTTCTTCAAGACCAAGGAAGCAAATAGCCAAACCTACAAATTCATAGGGTTCATTTCATAGCATGGGTAAATTAACAACACCAGTTCTATCCATAAATAGATCTATGCTACGACTTATTTGAAGTTTTTTGATGATAAAGTATTTTGAACAATCTAGTAAGAGCTGTATCCTAGTTCTCTTTGTGATGAGATAGACAGCGATAAAATGTATGGAATTATTCAATTGTTGCATATAGACATTAAATCACTCTATAGATGTTTCCTATGCGATATGTAGCGGACTATAAAACCGGTTTTTCTAAAACGCTGAACACGATGGATTTAAAATAACTTGGGCCCTTCTCAGACGATGCACAAAATTAAGATAAATGACAGGACCATGATAATCACAGCGTAAAATTACAGTATCTTTTTTTCAGAATTTATGAAAAAGGTTCGAACTTCTTATCAGTACACTTTTCCCTTTCTGAGTCAAGATCCAAATTTTTCAACTTTTTGGCTACATTCTTAAAGTTCATCATCCATCTCTTTAAAAGGATACGATTTTGCAGGTCTTGCTGAATGTACAATTGCTGCCCATTGTAAATTTGAGTTTTCTGATACATGACAGTTTGCTGTCTCTATGGTAGCATTTACAGAATCGTTCTAATTTTGTATATGGTCGTTTTTAAGGTACTTGTGTGATGCGAAGTTAAATTTTTGCGAAGTTTACCAAAGCATTGAATCAGAGTTCTTTTTTTTCTGTGAGCTACAATTATAAGAGAAAAATACAAATCTCCTTTAATCTTTCCTTGCCAAGTTGCCATATATATTGAATATATCTGTAAACATAACTTGAAATTTCACATGTCCAACTCCCAGCCAGCGTTTCGTTCCAATTATAAGTGTGCTTCAATTGTGCCAAGTTATACATGCTGCAGTTGTATGTATTAAGCCTACCCTTGAAAAATGTGGGCTCAAACCCTTTCGGTGTCATCATTACTTGCCCCAAATCAAAACATTATTCTAAGAACATATCACGCTATCCAGATTTAGCTTGCATCTTATCATACTCCTTATTTTCTTTAGCAGAAATCCTATTTTTCGCCAGGTTTTCTTCCAATAAATTCTTCCTTTCAATTTGAGTTTCACTAGTTAAGAAAAAGAAAAGCTGATTTTTTCTTATAAAAAAAACCCTGATCTATATAGAAATAGTGACACTAGTTGTAAATTATCATTTGCACATTTCTCACTATAGAGAAAATACATCCTGGAAATAGACAGACCAGGGCTGAGATACATTACATTTTTTG
The DNA here is from genome assembly GCA_943736015.1 of Tridacna crocea. Classification (NCBI taxonomy): domain Eukaryota; kingdom Metazoa; phylum Mollusca; class Bivalvia; order Cardiida; family Cardiidae; genus Tridacna; species Tridacna crocea. The sequence goes on along the minus strand of OX031057.1, from coordinate 16,284,061 downwards.
GTTATTTCCGCATTTGTGACTTTCTATTTTGGGTAAGGAAGCTATGTGGTCTCCGAGTCTGATGTGATTGATTTTGTCATCCTGGGTCTTGTCGGGCCTAGAATTGTGCTTTCTACGTTTATCAGGCTCACAGACACCAGAAAAGTCAAAAGATGTTTTGAAGGCTGTGTGAACCATATGTGTTCAAAGTATCCAGATATGTCCAAAGCGAGTGGAAAAAAGTATCACACACTCTAATATTTTTTTTCATCACAGAGCAACTGTACTTGATTGAAATAGTACGCCTAATATTTGTACTGTTTAAATGGCTTTCTCTTCTTTAGAGATAGACTGGTTCAGAATAAGTTGCTGTTGCTGACTCACATGTCCACATCCACAAAACTATAGTTATATTCTCCCTGGCCTCTCCACTTAAATAAGTACGACAGTGAAACATGCATTTATGTCCACAGCCATTAGCTCGTTCAGGAATTCCCATTTCATTTACAAAGTCTTTCCCTGTATTTCTGGCCTTTTATGGACATTTCTTTTCCCTTTTTCAGGATTGTACGTTCTCTTTCTATCCCTAATTTCCTTATCTTATTTGTAGTATTCTCTTCTTCCAAAATACCATCTATCTCTGTCAAACTATCACTATCCACACTGCTTTCTCCTCAAACACTATCATTGCCTCCTGGTCTGTTTTAACTAGTATCATCAACATCTAACATACCATATTCAACCAGAAAATTATCAACATTTCCCGAAATATCCTGGTCCACTGCCAACAAGTACTTCCTCTCCAACTGTTACTACCAGATCTACCATGTCCTCTTGAGCTACTATCCAATCTTCAACCACTTAATCAAGACCTATCATTCCCCCTACACCTGCTATATCATCTCCAACCAACAAACTATCAATATCTACACCACCTTCTGCAGATACTAGGTTGTTCCCACTATTAATACCTACCATGCCCTGAATACGTACTATGCTGTCTACACCTAACACAAAATCTCTACCCACCACTTCATTACTACCAACCATGCTATCTTGTGTTTTTATGACTTTTTAACTTTGTAACTTTTTTTTGTTTTGTTTTTTCTTTCCTGTGGTCATACATAATACTAATTATCATCTGATGAAATCGTCTTATACTCTGACAACTCATTACTTGAAGTTTTCCTTTCAAATGCAGTCATTCCTTTTAATGCCAAAACTGGATGCATCAGGAATTGTGTCTTCAAAATCTGATATATGACCTTTTCATTGTTTGTGATTCTTTTCTGTGACAGTAATTAGGTATGTTATCACTAGTTTCCGAATCACTATCAGTACAGGAACTCACAACTAAAACAGAGACAGGTTGCTCAAAATCTTCATTTACCATACTAAATGACAGAGTGCATCGGTACTGACATATGCAGCCGGCTGGCACTGGCATTCCACTCTTGCTGCATAAATGAGTGTCGTAAACGAAATATGTTTCATTCTCTCTCATGATACAAAATTAATAGCACGGATTTATTTTTGCCATTGTTATGACATATTTGGAATTAAGATCTTTATCAACTTACAAATTGCATTTTCCAATGTGAAGTAAAGTTGTCCTGTTATTTTCTTCTGGACAGAACCAGAGATAATATCATTTATTTCTTAGTAGTTATAGAATGGACATTGACTTGGCAAGTCTTCAAGCATCATATAATGACTTCATAGAGGCGCATTTGTGGATTCTGTCACCCCATATCACCATCCCACTTATGCAGACTTCTATTTCGAGCCATAATTACTGATGACAGGGCATTTGCCATGTACTGACAAAATACTTAGCATGTCCTGCTGAAAGGAAGCCTGTATGAATCGTACCATATACAATATGCAAATAAATTTTTAAAAAATCAACTCTGTCCAAAATCTAAATTATTACTCAAATGGCACATTTGTTTTGATGATAGCTATGAATCAAAAATCAAAGAAGATCATAGCATATTCAAAGAATTAACTTTATGCATAAGGATTTGTCCCATTTGAAAACTTTTGCAGATGACAAAGTAGAAAGGGTGAAATGAATTTTTATTTCAACCAGATTTGTCCACAAAGATATCTTTAAAAGAGTAGACAATGTGGTTATAAAAGGAGAGGTCAGTATTTTTTCCATTCAAAGCGGAAGCCGTCTCGCCGTTATCTAAACCTAGACATTCTGCATTGGAAGTGTATATAAATGTCTGGGAGATACGATTTAAAAAAATCTGATTAATTACATTAAAATTGATATAAGAATATCGTTTGTAAACATGTTTTTTCTACTGTCACAAATTTTAAAGAACGACAATCTAAGCTATATAAATGCCCACTTCTTTACTATGAGAAATAGATATTTTAGGTTATTGATTGGGTTTTATCCAGTTCACTTTTTCCCTTTGTCTTAAATATCGTTTATTTAAGTAGACTCTATATACTCTGTTACGGAAGATAACCCTTTCCTTACCGCATAGCTTTCTCGTATAAAATCATTACCTGACAACTGCCTCAGAGAGATATCTCTTTGGTTCAGTGGTTATGGTATTGGTCTTTTAATCCTCGAAAAACGAGGAGATTTGTCCTCCTTAGGTTCGAATCCTACCAGATGCGGTTTGAATTTGAGCTATGCATTTATTTGTTTCTTTAATACGGAATTTGTTCGTAAGATTGGGGTTCGTTCGGGATTGGCCGTTGAGCCATTAATCCCACTTGTGGTCCAAAAACGGACTTCCTGCCTAATCAGGCTTTGATTCATCAATAAATGATGACTTTAAGAGCGGTGTGTTACGGGAGATCCTTCTTTACTATGCTGAGCATACATTTCCCGTATAAAATCTATACCTGACAACTACGTCAGAGATAATTATCTTTGGCTCAGCGATTATGGTATTGGTCTATTAAACCTCGATAGAATAAGGTTATTTGTCCCTTCAAGGGTTCGAATCCCGCCAGATGCGGTTTGTATTTGAGCTATGCATTTGCTTCCTTGCTACGGACTTTGTTCGAAAGAAATATTTAATTCAATTCCTTCTCAGATCAAGTCCATTTGCTAAGTAGAATGCTTTATATACCTGTTTGGTGAATATTTCACCCCGATAATCCTTCAAAGAAATATTAATTTAAAAAAATCACGCAAAAGTTATTAGTTTTCTCGAAAATAATGTTCCTATTCATATAGTCGTCTTGGGAAGTAAAAACTATCTCCCACCTCTTTTAATTAAAATGCTATGAAGGCACATTTTAGACGTTTGTTTAAATTGAAAACAAATGCCATCTTCCTGCGTTTGTAAAACATGAAAAACTTAGTTCTCATTGGTCTCTGTAGTTCAACCGTTCCATCAAGGTCAACTTAAAGCCCGGGTAAGACGGTATGCCACCCTGAGTAACACCATCTCTCCCCATCTGTTTACAATCTTTTCTTTTATCTCCTTTAAACTATTATTTATCTATCGACAATGAAAGGGAAACCTATAAAGCTGTCTTCCTTTTAGGACAAGATCTGTTATACATACAATTTTTACTCAAACAGTGGAGCAAGGATTTACAAATGCGGTATTTCTTTGATACGCCACAGGCGTCCAGTACTGTCCTACCTGTAAAGTTACAAGAACGTGTCAAATAGTCTGACTCTCGTAACCGTCTTTGATTATAAGTGATTGGAATTTTTATTATACATGTTTAAATGTGTAAGTCAATTTGATATCTTTTTCTGTTATATTTACAAAATAGTATATAGAGGCGAATGCATAGAGGTATGCTTGTGTTTTTATTCATTTTATTCTTCTCCTCGCGTTTTTCTCTCGGACTGGAAGACAAAACGGGTTCCTTTTTTTTTAATTTCTATTTATAGATCTTCCCGTGTCAATATTAAGTCATACATCGGGAAATTATTTTACACTACATGTATATATCGCTTGGTAATTTTAAAACTTGCGATTCTCGTGAAAATTGTTAGGAAGATATTGCGGACTAAATAATGAAAATTTTATGTAAGGGACGCTTCAGATTATTTTTGTGCAGATAACAGATGAATTGACAGATCAATGATTTTAGGAAATGTTTAGGGAATTTAAGTTTAATGTAAATACATTATCAAATGTAAGAGTTATAAGACTGCGTTTATAGAAAAAACATTTGTCATATTCTTATACAATATTTGTATATTATTAATTTTGTCGGGAGATATCAACTCCAAACCCTTAATTTTGTCGGGAGATATCGACCCCAAACCCGGTCCGATTTCCAATACCTCCAACACCACTGCTAGTCATATTTCTATAGTCCATCTCAACATATGTAGTACACGTAATAAGATAGAAATTATATCTGATTATTTGACCCACTTTTACTTGTGTTTCTCAGAAAGTAATTCAAAACGTAAAATCTTAGACAAAGACCGGACTATTGATACACATGGAAGCTGCAACTACAGACAGGATATATCAAACTCGGGTGAGCTTGTTACATGTTTCAAATTCCTTTTTCAAAACGGAGACTTGACTTGGAGCACAAGTTAGTTCATTCAATATGGATTGGAGTGAAATATCGGTCCATATCGTTTCTTCTTTGTACTTTTTATCGTTCCCCAAACACAACTGTTGCATTCTCGGACTGTTTCAGTATTTCTTCAGAAAGAGCTCTTACGTCTGATCAACGAATAGTTAGTGTTGGAGATCTAAACCAAGACTGCTCGACCCGACTAAATACCATCTCAGAAATGTTATATCTTACATTTGTCATCACAAAGCCTACTGAACACAGTCAACAACACTACTTGACTCTATTCTAGTCTCGAACTCTATTAAAGAATCCAAGCTGACACCTTTGACATTGACAGTATCATAAGTGACCATAAAGCTACTATTGTTTTATTTAGGTTTGACAGTACCCCTCCCTTTAACATGCTTGAAAAGAAAAGTCTGGTTTTATAACCGAGCTGGTTTTATTAAACTCAACCGATTGATAAATGTAAAAAAAAAAATGGAACATTATGTTGTCTTTTGATATATTTATAAAGCATGTGGATATGTAACTTCTACGTTACATCTACATTATTGGAAATGATGTCAATATGTATACCATCAAAAGAAGTCAGACCCAATGACAGACGACTTGGTAGACAAGGCGAGAGATTTATGAAAATCATGACGAAACGGGGACAAAATTTTGACTGGCTTAAATATAAGAATATTAGAAGTAAAACGGTAAATAATCTAAAAAAAATGCCAATCAGCGAAACTTTAATAGACTGGGTGAAAACCATTTCAAGCCCCTGCATTAATGACCCCCAAAAATATTGGAAATATCTCCGCAGTCTCGTCAACATGAACAAGAAATCTGACGTAATTCCAATTTTTAAATCCAACGAAAATAATGTCGAAATATTATCATTATACAGACATTGAGAAGGCAGAGTGCTTGAATATCTGTTTCTCCTCTATCTCTACTGTAGATGATTCTAGAACATGTTTACTCCCTTTACATCTTTAGACCTGTAATACACTGAACATAATTTACATCACTAGACAAGAAATAGAAAACATAATCAGTACTTTCGAAGTAAAGAAAGCAGTATGCCTCGACTTAATCCGTCATAAATTACTAAAGAGTGTTAAACAGAGGGCATCTAAACCCTTACTAATCCTATTCAGTAAGTCATTACAAGATCAAACTTTCCCTAAAAAATAAAATCATGCACTTGTTAATCCACTTTTTAAAAAGGGAGATAGGTCCATAGTTTGCAATTACCGTCCAATATCTCTTCCAAGTTGTGTCGGTAAACTGAAACTGGTGGAAAGGTGTGTATATAAGCATCTGAACACCCACTTACACTCTAATCATCTACTCTACCAGAAGCAGTCTGGTTTCTTTCGTGGACATTCAACAGTCCATCAACTGATCGAAATATACATGTACCATCAAATCGTTTCAGCTTTAGATGCAAAACAAAGCATATGTATAGTATTCTGCAACATATGGAAGGCATTTGATAGAGTTTGGCATAAAGGTCTTTAAACTTCGCCAATTTGGTATCAATTGGCCACTTCGTCATTGGCTTAAAATTATTTGTCAAATCGGCAACAATCTGTTATTGTTGAAACTGCCAGATCTAAAACAGCATCATTCAATGCAGGCGTTCCTCAAGGCTCGGTTCTCGGGCCATTACTTTTTCTTGTCTGTGTGATTGTCTTAGACAACCTTTTAAGTATATGTCTCGTTTGTTTGCAGATGACACCTCACTAACTTGTTCAGCTACATAAATTGCAGATATTGAGGGAATCCTAAATCATGACCTGCCTATCATATCCAAATGCGCAAAACAGTGACTGGTGTCATTAAATCACTGAAAACCCGTAATTATACACTTCACAAACAGAAATGTTCAGCCACCAGATTCATTGTTTAACAGTATTTCAATTCAGTCTCTTATGAACATAAGCACCTTGGATTACCTCCAAATACTAATGGTAAATGGTATGAGCATATTGATAATGTAGCTCAGTCTGCAAACAATTAAGATCCTGTGAATTATGAGATCTTTAAAATTTAGGCTAA